>NJCR01000397.1:13987-123044 GCA_002234235.1 Fusarium hostae
AAAAGGTATATCCAAGCATCTCCAGAGTCTGAAATAGTTTAAAATTTATAGCCCTACAGTTGGCAAAGCTTCGTTGAGTCAAATCTTAATCTAGAGTATAACACAAAGTTTCAAGTGCATAGCTTTCGTATAGCAGTCTTGAATCGACATGTTGTCTTTCATTTACTGGTTCTATGAGTTGAACTGGGCTGTCTGAGACTTCTATTTCTGTAGATGCTTGCAAGCTCAAGGTTTCTCAACAGACTGTAATTGACTTTACCAACGACAAAGACAGAATACCAGCAATAAACAAAGCAGGTAGCTTCAACATCGAGACAAAGGCATATAAGTGATTGTTCACCAATTAGCCAACCACCACTGTTCCGCTATCCTTTGTGATGAAGGGGTTTGGAGGGGCAATTCAACCGGGCCGTCATCACTGCAAAACTCCAAAAAGTCATCAAGAATGAACATAATCAAGCAAAAATAGCAAAATGTAATTACTTTGCCGTCAGCAAGACTCGAACTTGCGTTTTCAGTGCTTCATTGATAGCCACAAACTGATGTACTGACCCCTATACGATGACGGCTCTTTAGTGCTTGACATGGGTTCAAAATTCGTAGCTTATCTAGGCCTGTTCTCAACCCACTCCGTTATCGGCAGAGTTTGGTATAAGCTTCAGAGCTTCTCTCACGAAACGCACAAATCATTTACAATTGCAGCGGCCTTCCCAAAGCTGAAAAGCAAGAATTATTATGAAATTGACTCTTCGCTCAAAGATATTCAACAGCATCTAGGTTCAATACTGGCTTGATTTACCTTTGAAGGTCCTGCATTGAGTATTTAGTCAGCTCACGGAGAAAAGGAAGCAATAACTGCCTTGAGCCAATTTACGCTTCGACCTGCACAACAAACATCACCCGCTCAACAATTAAGTTTTAACATTTATTCTTTATTTGCTCGTTATTCTGTCGGATGCTGCCTTAATAACAAAAGAAAGACCTAAAAGGTAGCAACAATGGTATCCTACAGCTCCTATCCATAAAATAATCCCATTTACAATGCCCCACGCCAAATAACGCCTTGGATGGTGTCGAATTCTATCCGCACAACCGTTCATTTCTCATTTATCAAGTCGTTTATTTGGTGATCCAGCCAAGATAATCAGCAACGATCAATGTCACCATACTGCGAGTCAAGTTAGCGAATTATTCAACAGTATCAGCAGTATCAAAGAGACTTACGCGTGAGGAGCGATGCGGACGTAGTATGTGCCGAATCCACGGTAGAAGCGGCCGAGACCCTCTTGCTTAGCAACCTTGGAGAAGCAGTCCATCATACTGCGATAGGGAAGCTTGCCATCGGGGCCCTTGGATTGCTTCTGCAGACGTGTCTTGACAAAGTCGAAGGGCAACGAGAAGAAAGAGGCGAAGAAACCAGCGATGGCACTGGCAGTGAGAGTCTGGGTGCGGGCGGAGAGATCGGTGTTGTTCTTGAGTTGGACTTTAGCTTCACTGAAGAAAGCGAGCTGACCAAAGTTGAGAGCCATAGCTCGTGCGACTGTGGGAGCAGCACCGGCCCAGAGAGCACCGACACCTTCGCTCTTGGCGATGCTGGTGAGAGCATCAATAACTGACTTGTAGTTCTTTCGCTCGGCCAGGGGCTTGAGGCCGTCACTCTGCATTCGGATGAGGGCGAGATCAGCAGGGTTACCAATCATGGCAGCGATACCACCGGCAGTGAGACCAGCAGTAGCTCGCTCTGAGAAACCGACTGAACGGCCATCAGCCTTGGCTCGAGCGGACAAGTTTTTCATGAGCGTGTCGAACATGCCCAAGCGGGCGGTGGTGTAGACGGCCTGGCGCAGAAGACCAGCTGAAAGACCAGTGTAGAGGTCAAGGACCTTTCCGCTGGCGATGATCTGTCGAGTGACGGAGAGAGGAGAAGGTTTAGGACCAGAAGCAGTTCCCTCGCCAGCGAGTTGGATGCGGACCTTGACCATGTCGACAGGCTGGATGACAGTTGTGGCCACCATACCGCTGATACCACCGTTGATGAAGGGGAGAGCGGCCCTCATGAGAGGAGTGTGAAGGATATCATTGGCAATAGCGGCCGAGTCACCTCGAGCAGCTCCCAAGACATCGCTGGTCTTTGAGCGAGCTGATTCAGCTGCTTGCTTAAATGTTTGGCTCATGATGAATGGGTAAGGTGGGTTCGAGTCGAGGAGAGATCGATCTAAGTCAAGACGAGTTCGATTCGAGTGAGTCGTCGTCTAAGAGGATGGGTAGGAGGAGCTGCTTGAGACTGGTCTGGTGTAAGTACAAGTTCAGTCCCAGGACGTGGGCAGGGCTGGGGCTTTATAATATCATGGCTGCTATGGATGGGATGTCACCACCAACTACAACCGACTATGGCCGTGCACTCAAATCACAGCCATGATACATGATGATCCAGGAACCGAAGACTTCCGGCGTTTGACCCGAAGCCGGTGGCATGGCCGCTGGGTTTGGCCTTGGGCTTGAACTTGGATGGAAGTGGGTGCCCGGCCCTGAATGTCCTTCTGGTGTGGGGGATATCGAGGCTTGTCTTGGGGTGTCTATGAGGGACATGGAGGGCGTGTATAGAGGAGGAGTGTGAACTGTGGCCCGGGGGTAGATTCCCGCTGGGTCCCTCCGGCGGCACAGTGGATCTGCCCCCGCCATGGCCCGTGGATGTGTTTGGCTCTGGCTTCGCTGGGCTGGGTCTGGATACAGGGCACGGCAGAGCAATGGCATGGGCATCAACAGAGAAGAGCTTACCAAAACAACAAGCAGAAAGAAAATCGATATCCGAGGATTCGAGCCTCCCGTTTGATTCCGCGTCTAATTGCCGCGAACAATTAGACGACGTTACAGACTGGATATGGAGACGAGCCCAGAGCGGGGACTGCTTACAACGGAGATTGAAAGGCGAAACAACACTGACTGAGACGGCGACCCAACTTGTTGACGGTTGAGCAAGGGGAAGAATCCGGAACTGTTGATATTGGGAAACAAGACGGGTATTGTTGTTATGCGGGTCTCTCAACAATGGTTCAATACAGTAGCAGCGAGGGCAAAAAGAGGCTTTGGGATCTGCGTCACGTTCAGATGATGAAGGAGGAGCAAGATGTGGGAGGGAAGGCAGAATTAAAGAACAACAGAGGATGGGCTATTGATACCTCTTTCAGATAAATATGAAAGAGGGGAATAGCATTGCGTCTCTCCGAAGAGGGCCGACAACCGAGAGAAAGGCGAGAGAGAGGAAGCTCTACTGCTACATCAAAGGCAGCACGAGACCTGCCGTGATGTTGATCCAACTCAGCATCTACTGGCGCATTGATATGAACCACTGGCGACCCTCCACCAGTGGCCAGAGATGGAAGAGAAGGGCAGACGCCGAGCCACTCACCGAGGAACGTCACCATACCAAGGTTCAGTCCGGCGTCAAGCTTGGCCCAAAGTTGTAAGCTGTTGCACAGTGAGTGGTTGGTTTGTTGTTTACGCATTCAGCTACGGGCTATCGGCTGCAACAGTACAACTGCACAGTAACTGTGAAGTTGCTGTTGAACTGCGGGGTTGATGCTTCAGGACCTGGTTTGATGGAAGCGGATTAATGGCATGTTGATCAAGATCCCGAGAGTTTAGTTAGTTAGCACTATGTAAGTGACAGTAACAAAGGTTAACCAATTCGAGTTGTAATCAACGTGACGCTGTTGGTGCCTCGGGATTGGCAACCCCTCATTCTTCTGTAACTGTAACCACCAGAGCTCTTAGAGCATCACAGTACATACGGTAGAAACCCGGTTCTTGTTCTTATTCTTGCCTGGCTGGGCCGGCTTCAATTCTTCAATTATAGCAATTTTCTCCAAGCTATGATACGAGTCGGGGTTTTCTATGCTTATTTGACTGTTCTGTAATTCATCTCCACTTCAATAGAGCTCCAGCTGCAGCGTAGCTTAAGCTTTGGACTTGCTTACGATTGAAAGTGAGGGGCTGGCCACGTCCAAAAGCAATTCATGTGGAAGTGGCTGCAGCTACGGCTGGTGTGAAACAGTCACAAGCTCGCTCACTCACTCACTCTCAAAGCCAAGGCCTGGGCTTTCGTGTTTTTCTATACCAAAATTGAGAGGTTGTTGTTGGGCGAATGTGGAATGAATGGTTCAAGGTATGACGCAACCGACGGTAATAAACGGGAGCTATCTGATAGGCTAGATTTATCTTAACATTAAAGTCAACATTCGGCGTCTGAAACTTGTAAAATAGCGGGAAGATACAGAGTCAATCAGTTGAGTAATTCAGAGATAATAAAATCTATATGACCTGAAAATAGTAGAGACTTCAATTGTATGCGTCTGCAAATTACCGCTTGTACTACCGCCGCTTGCGCCGCCGCAATTCAGGACCGGCTTTCCATTATATAACGCCCGCTGAGCATTTTATACCAGATTTCAACTCCGGTTCCGGGCCGGGGTTAATATCAGATGCAGAATAGTCGTCCCTTGAAAGCGAGGCGTAATGTGCCTCTGATGCTGCATCTTGCATGTGCTAGCTACGGCAGCTGTTTTGCTTTTGTTGCCTGCTAAAAGCCGGATACACCCCACTTGGTAGGAGACAAGATGCTGTACAGACACGGGAAGAAAGCAGAGACTCTTGTTGTTTAGTTGTGCAACGCAATAGTCAAGCCTCACCAACAAAAGATATCGATGCTCAACAGCAACTGGACCTGATCCATCAGCGCGGCTCGTGGTGGATACAGGGCGTCAACACTGCCGATTGAGACTCCACAGGGCTACGGCTTCAGAGAGTCTATTCAACTCTAGGTATCACTGCAAACCCCTGATCTCTGTTCACCCATTACTACCCCTCCAAAGCTTCTATGCTTCGAGATATCAACACAATGGCCAGACTGTAGTTAAATCGCGCGTCAGAAAAACCTGTTCTATCATCGTAACATCCAATTCTCAAACTTTACAGCTGCATACAGAGCTGTTTAATTCCCGGCTAGTCTAGACCCTATTTCCGTCCCACCCCCAGCCGTCATCAGGAACCAAGCAAGGGTCGTCTCGAACTAGGACATTGAAGTCCTGACATGATGCAAGGATACCAAAGTTACGACATTCTTTACGCTTAGCTTGGCTGTCGTCTAATTAAAGCCGCAACACTGGTCCGTTCATCTTTGATATCCTCGGTTATGGTGTGAAAAACTTCATACGACGGGCTGTGTAAACACGTCACTTTTCAAGGAATCCGAGGATGATATCCGTAGATGGGGTGAAGATTAACTCAATAGATCAAGGCTATTCGCTCATCTAAGCCATGACTATGAGTTTACATAGCAGGCTGATGTTGTGTTTCACATGTGAGGTGTCTTGACTCTCTCAACAACAGATAACCAAACCGTTCATAACGGCCCGTTTATAACAAGATATGTAATGCAACGTGAAGGCGCTCAACAACAAACACACATATCAGGGCACGGCTAGGGCGGTTAGAATGGGTCTTAAAAACAAGAGCCTCAACCTGAGATAGCATCCATTAACAAGGCTACTCATCTAGTGGAGTCTCTAGAAATTCTAGGCGTGGTCGATCAAGGGCGATACTCACTCATTGGATTCTTACAAGTCCGGCGCAGGTCCCGAGGAAGTATGTTCCGAGGAGGCACCAATTTTCGGAGTCGTCACTACCGATAAGCAGACCGCTAACTACCAGGTACCTTAGCAACCTAAGTTCCATATCTTATCATAGCAGAGATTCAATTGCAAAAACATGTGAATTAGGTTGGGGTTTCAACAAGACTCGATAGTCCAAGATCTTGTCTCCAAAATTGGAGTTGAGACATGGAAATTTTCATCATGGAACCCCAACCCCCAAAGATTCAGCCCTAGTAATTTGACCCCAAAATCTCGAGATTCTTGCATATGACGAAGAACAGGGAGTGCGCGGGGCCCCGAATCTTTAATGGCATCTCCGGTTTGTTCGGTCCTATCTGCGTATTATCTAGTTACCTTGGGGGAATCGACACAGATGGTAAGGTCGTGATATCATGGAAAACTATTGGAGTATTTGGGGGCTCTGGTCTGCCCGTCGTTCATGCAGGATGCCATCTTGAGCATCAGAGGTCTCACTATAACACCTCGGAAAGCACGTCGTGGGACTTGTACAAGTCAAACAAGATGATGTTGAGCCATTTTAACCCCCATATCTTGAAGACCTCGTCATTTCCAATCACCCCATAGCACGGCAAGGAACGGGTATCAACGCCTCGATAGAGTTGACTTCCATCTCCAACAGGGTTACTCCAACGCTCCATCTCGAAGAAGGTCCCCCAGATTTCTCCGCCAAAATCACCCGACTTTTACTATTTGTTGCCAGATATTGTTCCTCGCCAAGGATCACACTTGACGAAAAGAGACACCGTAAATGTTTGAGACTGTTTGGGCGGAAATGCAAAACTCGCAAGGTCGTATCCTCAGATAACATCATGATGAATGGTTGGCTACCTCGCTCGGCTTTTGATGTGCGAGAAACACAGCCTGCCCTGTAGAATCATATTATTAGTCTCTTCCTGTCCACATCCCGACTTATTTCTTATGCCTGATCCATGTCTTAAAACCCCACGGCTGAGCTTGCCAAGCTATGCTGAATTGTTACTCAACACCAGCCGTGAGGACTGCGCCGGACTTCAAGTTGCGGAATGCATCTCTCTCCCCTGTCAGCGATCCATGTAGTCTCAGTCCAGATCCACCAAGCATCTCTCCAACGGCATCTCGTTGATTTGATTGACGATGATGCTTGAGTTTGCAAACTTGTCTACGATAACTGGCCGGCAACTAACCGAGCCGAACGGACTGAATTTAGAGCCCTTCAGATTGCCAGATGTAACAACGTGCTCCGGATTGCCTCGTCATTACGAAAGATCTCCCTGAGAACAGGGTTTCGAGCGAATGGCATTAGTTACTTAATACACACCCAGTTTAAATGCCTCCATTCACGGTCCAGTAGTTGGTGGCAGCGGTCTAGGAGTTGAGGCGAAGCATTTTGTGTGATATATCCGAGGTTATGGGGACAAAGGCTTGTCTCGACTTGTATCGCGCTTTTCAAATGGACATTACATACACCGCTTGGCAGTTAGCCAAATAGGATCAACAAGTTGTTGAAACACCATAAACGAACAATACCGCGGGTATATCATTGCCATAAACCTGAAAGGATGAGACTGTATGATATCAAGAACAGCATCATTATTGTTGCTCTTACTATATTACACTTGGTCGATGTCCGAGAGAATGGAAGATAGAATCCGAGTAAGATGATCAAATATGAGCTTGATATGCAACATATTCTCTTTTCAGACATGAAAGAGTAGTAAAAACATGACTATGGAACACCCTGTTGTTCAAGCTGTCTTGGACTGAAAAAGGACATGTTTCTGAAAACAGATGTTGATTTTGCCTCGGAATCTTACCTTTGTTTAGAAGTACTTACAAGTGACAGCGTAGTTTTGTCTGGGCCAACCCATACCATCCCGAAGAGCTATAGGATTCTATCAAGCTTCGTTATATGCACAATCTGATACTAGCTCGATCAGAGTTATAATAGACATGGATAATTAATGATCGGTGCCGCATCCCCCGCATACAAATCGATCCAATGTCAAAATTCCCCACCATCGCCATGTGCGTGAATAGTGGATCTGCCAGAAGTTTCGTTGCGGCTCCGATATAGAACTTTTTTGCGACACTGTGGAAGCGGTTTTCCAACAACATAAAAAGGCCCAACAATGCCAAAACGAAAGCGCGGGGAGCCCAGTCTTGGGGATACGCTCGAGAAGCACTGTAATGATGTCTCAAAGGCACTCAAGGCTGCAAAGGGTCTCGAGCGTCAGAGATATAGCAAGAGACTTCACGAAGATGGAGTTGAGCCTGATAAGAAGGAAAGATTGGAACGAGAGGTGACGGTCTTGAAGGTGAGTTTTTACATGGCGCATTATCTCAATTAACAGTCTCCTAACGAGAATTATCTAGTCTCTTGACCTTCATCAAACAGCTCGCGCTCACCTCTACTCGTCGATCCTCAAAGTCAAGGACCTCGCCGCATCCACCGACCTCCCCGAAGAGATTCGCACCGGCGTTCCCAAACCCGAACTTACTCCCGAAGAACAGGCTGCTCTACATAATGTTACCAGTGCACTATATAATCGTGAACTCGTCAAACAAGCCATCAGCCGCGCCATCACCACCTTCTGCCAGGCCCTCGACGTCCCTCTACCCGGAAAGGCGAAACGCGTACGAAAGTCCAAGAAGGAAGAAAAAGAGGCACAACCATCCGACAGGATAGAAGAGGGGTCAAATACGAAGGATAAGTCGGCTAAGGAAGACGTGCGAGCGTCAATTGAGAAGGAGGAAGAGGTTGAAGAAGAAGAGTCGGAATTCGAGGGTTTCTCAGATCATGACGATCCTGTTCAAGAACCTGAAGAGCTTGACAGTGACGATGAGGCGAAGGAAGAGAAGGCTTTATCCAAGTACGATCACTTGCTTGGCGGCTCTTCCGATTCTGAAGATGAAGACGATTTCGACGATGAGAGATTCGAGCGCTTCAAGGGCAAAGAGAAGGTCAACCTCGACGACATTTCCGTTTCTGGCTCAGATGCCGCACCCGAACTCGGTTCAGAATCAGAGGAAGAAGATGATGATGAAGAACTATCTATCTCAGCTTCGCCCTCGCCACCCCCAGCCAAGAAGAAGAAGAGCAAGGATAAGGCATCAGCACCCGCTCGTCCTCGCGACTCGACCTTCCTACCCACACTCATGGGTGGTTACATCTCAGGTTCTGAGTCCGCCTCCGACATTGATGTTGCTCCAGCAAAGAAACGTCGCGGTCAACGAGCCCGCCAGGCAATTTGGGAGAAGAAGTTCGGTAACAAGGCAAAGCACTTGCAAAAGCCTGCTTGGGAAACACAACGCGGCCGTGATTCTGGATGGGATGGTAAGCGTGGCGCTGTAGAGCCAGGAGATGGCCCGCGAACACCCTGGAAGAAGGGCATTCGCAATCCTCTTGCGGCCAAGCAAGGTGGTGGTGCGGGAGCGGAGAGCAAGCCTGAGGTGAAGAGGCCGCCTCCGAAGAAGGATGATGAAGGACCGTTACATCCTAGTTGGGCAGCGAGGAAGCAGGCAAAGGATGCGGAGAAGACGGCGGCATTTGCGGGATCGAAGATTACATTTGACTAGGCGTACTCTATATATAGCGATACCAGGAGTAACAAAAGTTTGTATTAAGACGTGGCTTTCTTTCTATCATGATGTCTCTGAGGATTCTCTATGATGCACGTAGACTGGCAAGCCTCCCTCCATCGGTAGGGTCAAACTACTCTTACTGACTCTCTCTCCTTCAAAAGCAGGTTTGAAGTCAAAAAGAGGTACCAACCTCGCCAATGTCTGCACTGCAACCAACTCTGCCATTTTCTTCCCTAGACATACTCGAGGTCCACCGTTGAAGACAGGAAACTCGGCTGCTGAACGCTGCATAACTGTCACGTCACCAGATGGAGACGTAGTTAGCCATCGCTCTGGACGAAACTCATCTGCATCAGGACCCCAAGTTGTGTGAGACCGACCCATTGCCCAAGCGCACCATAACACGACAGCACCTTTTGGGAGGAATGTCCCATCGGGAAGGATTGTTTCTTGTTGAGCTTGTTTGATTTCGAAGGGAATGGGAGGTCGAAGACGGAGGGTTTCGTAGAAGACTGCTAGGACGTAGGGGAGTCGTATTGGGGTGAGAAGCTCAGGGTCGTTCTCGGAGTGATCTTGGTTTCTGACTTCATCTCGTAGATCTTGGATTGACTGGCACAGCTTGGCCATCACCTCTGGGTGTTTCATGAGAAGATATAACGTCCATGTAAGTGCCTGAGCAACGGTATCTCTCCCTGCTGAGAGATAATTCAGTGCGGCATCTGCTACAAGGTCGTCGTCACCAATTGAATCCAATAAAGACTGAATGAGACTTCCCGGAGCATCGGACTGAGTCTTCCCCTCCGTTTCCTCGCGATCAGCCACTGCGCTCTTGACGATGCGCTGCCCATATGCCTTGACAGTTCTGATAGAACAACGCATTCGAGTTCCAAAGAACATTTCTGTCACAAACCATAGAGGGTTCTGGAACCTTTCAGCTGTAGCTCCTGAAGCGTGCTCAAAAGCAACGGTAAAATCATCGTCAGCGTGCATCTCCATGTTGTATGCCATTCGTCCCATTAATTGCGTCGTCACCTCATGGATCACAGCCTGCAGATCCACTACATTTCTTTCCCCTGCTTTGCCATTGAGAGCTTCAATAGCTTGTTCCAAGTACTCTGGTAATCGCACGCTTGTCAGAGTCTTCAAAGCAGCTGTGGAAAGAAATCGTAGACCAGCCTTGCGCTGGAGACGCCAGAAATCGCCGTCCACGTTGATGATCCCATGACCGAATACGTCCCAAGACCGCTGTTTGAAGAAGTCTCCCTTTTCAAAGATTCTCTCATGGCGAAAGATGAACTCTAAGTTCTGGGGATTGTTGATGATAACACCTGGTGGGAGAGTGGGAACGGTGATATGGAGAGTTTCATAGCCATAAAGACGCTCGCAGCGATGGAACCAGGAGAAGAGACGCTGGCGAGGTTGGAGGAAGATAATACCATTCCCTACCAGCGGTAGTGAGTTTGGAGGTTTTCTGGTTGACTGTTAGTATATGTGACAAAAGTGGCATGATGAGTGAGCATAGGGTATGTGGTATGTGAGTGGAGTGAATACCAACCTAAGAGGCTTGCCATTGCACGTAGGCTTGGGTGTTTTCTTCCCTAATGAATACAGGAACAAAACGAGTATCACTGATAGAACAATGGGCTGTTCCAAGACGAAGCTGAGATCGTTCATTGTCGTCTTGGTTGTGACTAAGGGTTGCAAGGTTGAAATTGTCTCAGTCCATATGCGGTGTCATGATGTAACCTTGAATCCACGTATTAACCACAAACCATCAAGTTGAGCAGAAACATCCACAGGAGTATATATTTCAGTAAGTTTCCTATTGAATTTCCTCTTTAGTGTTGTAACTATTGACTTTTTGAACGTGTTCGCATGTAGTGTAAGCAAAGAGGGCTGTGTTTTCGCTCCTCGTATTCGTCACGAGAAATCCGATGGAGAACCACTCTAGTAACCTAATCAACATATTCAAGATATCCCAAGACCTTCTGTCGGAACGTGATTCTATCCGTCGGTCCAACTTGCGTACAACTCAACCGAGGCATGACGTTTATCTAGAAAAGCATGAGCCAACGAGGTTTCAGTATTCGTTTCATTAACGAGATCATAGAAGTTATCACAGGCATTCACTGCTACTTTTTTCCACCTCGAGAAACAGTTAACGCATATAAATATCAACGTAGCCTAGAGAAGACAAGCGAGAACCTTGTTAAATTACCATTTTGACAGAATAAGCAGCTCATCTCATTCATTAACTTGACTTTTTATCTATTTCGGCATATCGTTAACGTCCCCCTCGCTTGGGTAACCCCTCCAAACCATATTTGAGACATTACTGTGACATCTATCTACCTTGTCTTGGTTTCCGGTTACTGCATTTTGGTGTCAGCCGCATAAACAAATTCCTCTTCCCACAACAACTGGTTCTGTCCTCTATTACTCTCTCCTCTCACCATCATCATTGCCATTTTTCGCATTTCCCCCCAATTATTTATTCAACCCCTGCATCTAAACCTGCAGCTCCCCTAGCCCTGGCATCAAGATAGCGTCATCGATTAAGCTCACGCGGCCAAACGAGATAACAGATATTAGCGATTGAACACGTCAACGACATTCTATCCCTCTGTAACGATATCAATTGGATGTCCCTGATGTCAACCTTCCATTCAAACATACTAAATTGACCGTTGTAACGCTCAATCGCTTTCCTGCAGCTCATTTATCCCGTCCCCCTCAACCAGACAAAGTGTTGGGGATATAGATCTAAGCGCCCGCCACCATTCACGACAGCTTCATCAGTCATGTCAGCTCCAAGCACATTTGGAGAGCTGGGTCTCTCCATTATCGGCATCGGCGCCGAGTATCCACCATATTCGCTAGATTATACTTGCCTAAACACCCTTAGTGACAAGTTCTATCCTGATACACCTTCGTGAGTCCCACCACCACCATGATGCCTCCCTCAGTGGCTAATAGGTCATAATAGTATGCAAAAAGTCCTTGGAATCAACAGATATACCGGAATTGACACACGGTCATCTATTGGAACACCTGATCACCCAGCTGTTAACAAGAAAGATGCGCCCTCGATAGCAGAGCTCCACAGTCTGTTTCTCTCCGATGGTGTTCCTCTCGCGATTCGAGCCGCTCGAAAGGCCATTGACGAGGCCAAGATTGGCACAAGATTCATTACCCACATAGTCGCCACAACATGCACAGACAGCGCAAACCCGGGTTTCGACCACTTTGTCGCAAAAGGTCTGGGCATAACGCATGGTGTAGAGAAGGTCTTGCTTCATGGCGTTGGTTGCAGCGGTGGATTAGCAACTCTCCGAACAGGCGCGAACCTAGCTCTTGGTCATAAAGCACGCGGCTTGCCCGCGCGCGTCCTGTGTGTAGCACTTGAGGTCAGCACCACTATGGTGCGAAGTGAGCTAGATAGCATCAGCGAGCTACAGCAGACAAGAATAGGCGCATGCCTTTTTTCGGATTGTGGTAGTGCCGCTATATTGAGCAACGGTATCGGTGAACCTTCTGAACCGGTATATGACCTCCTCGGCTGGGACCACAGGACCATACCAGATACTGAGGATGACTTGGGTTTTGATGTCGACCCAGTTGGTAAGCTTCAATGCCTTCCATGGTATTGTGTAAGACCTAAACTGACAGTATGACAGGCTGGAAAGTTGTTCTCACACCTCGTGTTCCCAAGCTCACTGCTGCCTCAATTGGCCCAGCTTTCAACGACCTTAAGGCAGCTCTGCCTCAACTCCCTCCAGACTACCAGAAAGCAGCCGACTTCGACTGGGCGATGCACCCTGGCGGTGCTACCATCCTTTCCGGCGCCGAGAGAGCCATGGATATTACACCAGAACACCAACGGGCAAGTTACGACACATACATCAATCACGGCAACTCAAGTTCAGCTACCATCTTCAGTGTCATGGATCGCCTACGTTCGAAAGATATGGATGCCATGGCACCTGACGGACGGGTTCGTGACTATGTCGTCGGTTGTGCTTTCGGTCCTGGTATCACAGTCGAGATGTGCATGTTGAAGCGGAATATGTCTCACGGCGCAGCCCTCCGTGGCCTACAAACTCCACCAGAGACGCCGGCCGAAACGGAGACAGAACCGAGTGAAATCGGGGATGGAGATGGCGAGTGGGGCCGTGAGTCGAGCGGAGATCCGGCCGAGTCACAGGATCAGTATGCATTGTTTATGGCCGAATCGTTGGAGCATCTAGATCTAGATTAGCATGGAGTTGTGAAACAAGGTGAATTACCATACAGTTCAAGGGCGTTGGTTGACAGTAGTTAGAAGCAAGCAACAAAAGATTATCGGTAATGATATTACGTACACTTGTACGTCTGCGACAAGGGGTGTGTTCTAATACTTTGACCCCCAATTCGCTTTCGGTTATGGATAGAACGATCAAGCGCGGATAGCTCGAACCATAATTACTATGTTACCAGTCGTCACGACCTTGTTCCGAGCAGGCCATGAGAATTGTGGCGGTCTGAGAAGTACGACGGAAATTTTCTCCTATTGCGTTACCTGCAAGATTGTCTGCAAGCAAGTGTAACTAGCAGAGACATCATACCAAGGAGGGAAGTTAACTTGGCCTCATCCGAATATAAAGAAAGCCGTTGCCAAGCCTCAGCCTTTGCCGAATGCATTGCCGGTTTGAGAGAGCGGTCCGTTCTTGTTCCTGCATGATGGATGAAGGTGAAGCGCGCCTTGCTAAAACAACCAACGGTTGGTGTGCTGATCAAATCAGGAATGAGGATCGGCGAACTCGTCAACATATCCAGATATCCCTCTGGTAACCCATACTTGTTCAGTGACTTGACAGTCTCGACTTATGGGTTATTACCCGGCTGAGCAACGTTGTCTGCTCATTGGTCTCAAATACGATGACGATAGCCCTGATACGCCTAACTGCAGAAGAAATTGGGCTTTCATCAACAAATTCGCTTGATGACTCTTAATGCTTGTCCGCCCTGACTTTGGCGCCAACCGCGGTAGTATAGACTGGGGTCAAGAAGCGTTAGTTGCATGCAAGGGGAAAAGAAAGAGGGGTCCTATCCTATAGGACGTCAAAAGGCGTAAATGACAGATCAGACAGAGGCATCAAAGACTAATGAGAGGATCCCTAGATTGGCTTTCTAATCAAAGATAATCACCAGCCAAAGGGCTGACCCTGGGCACTCAAGTCGAGATGCCGGATTGAAGTTGGACTGACAAGATCTTTTCGACACATGAGCACTTGAGTTCAGATATCGAGCCACTCTGACGTAGCGAAGAGCGCTCAAGCTCATCGTTCTCGAGGCCGAGATATGATTCAGCGAAAGGGCCTCATCTTCTTCAAAGTTCACGCTCTGCATACCGAGGCTAGTGGAGCTCCCGGTAACAAGACGTTCATGTACCGGTACTAGGCAGGGGGTGTTTCTCCAGCATTTTGATCTAATCATGTAAGAGCCTTGTCGCTTAGGTTAATCCTTTCCCGAAATCCGAGACTGACAAAAGCGCCGCCAGCTTTGACACTGAACGCTATGCCATGTGGTCGGTTAAAGATCAGCACATAGTTGAGGTGACATCCACGAGAAACAGCCTCGAAATGGATTAGCTGCCGCCAGGATGAACAAGGAACTTGCCGGGCCAGCTTACAGCGCTTGAGCAATGACGACTCATCAAGTGGATTCTGCCCCGTATTTTCTTTCAGCTTGGATTTACTAACAAAGTGGGCAAAGCGATCCTCAACCTCGTGGCATCGACAAGGCTAAAGACTTCCGAGTCTCTGATCTTTGAAACATGCTTCCATGCTGTATGCTGTAGGGATGACTGGGACCTCAGGAGACAAAAAGCTTGACTAGGCAGGGTCATCCCACGAGTTCCAAGGCATTTTGACAGCCACCGGCTGACGAGACAATGGTGAGTCCAATCGGAAGGGATTCAAAGACGAGGGCGTCCCGAAACAGGAACTCGTCTCGATATGAAGCACCCTGTGGCTTGCAGGTTTGACGGAGGCCCCACCCACACTAGCATGGTAGTTAATGAAGTTTCCCGCAGATAGTCGATGAAGGTACAACCAATATCTACATGCTACGAGCTCGATTTGCGGTCGTATAGGTGAAGCACGTATCGGGGGCTTAAGCTCCTGTGCACGGCGCGCAAGACGGGGGTTGCTGACCCGGCCGTGGGGAAGAGGCTTGAGCCCAAGTTCCAGAACCGAAGCTTTATATCTTGTGGCTGTCGATATGTAGCTCCTAGACGCCATGGAAAGAAACCTTCATTCATAGCCTGCAAGTTCTGACCCAAGATCTAGGATGGCCAAGGAGTTGCCAATGTCTCTCCACCCTTGAAACTTTTGTGATGCGTGTTGCGGCCCAGAAGAGTATTCTGAGCGTAAGGCGCGGGACGTGTGCGATACCGGACTGTTCGGATCAAGGCCACGCTACATAAGACTAGTTGACGTCTGGTCAGGGCCTTGTCAGGTAACTAGGTAGGGTGGGTTGTATGCCCCTTGAGTAACTTGACGGCGTGCAGGTGAGGAGTCTCCGCCAAGAGGGCATCAAAACTGTGACTATGAAGCTAGGCGTGCGGCGTGATAAGAGGACATTGTCCAAAGGAAGCTAGAGCGGTGGTCAATCTCCACAGGTAAGGCAGAGAGCAAGGGAGGTGAGCGCTCTGTAGAGTTCGCCGTTGAATATTCAACAGCCGGTATAGTTGTTTAAGTTGAGCGAGATCCCCATCAATGATTGTGTTAAAGGAGTATCGCATATCACGACGTCGAGGAATCGCCAACCGAGAGATCAAAGAGCTATTATCAAAAGTCGGGTTCAACTTCCTCTGGCAGACCCGGGAGTTTCGACAATTGTCCACCGTCATTATCATATTGGGTTGTTATTGCGATCGCCATCTTTCAACTGTATGGATACCGAGACGATATCAACATCGATATCGACACAGCACAACACACACTCGATCGTTATTGAGGAATCTGCAACAACCGACCAGCACAGGACTCTTAGAGCACAGGCCTCATTGGAATTGTTGCCCAATCGAAATTATCCAGTGGACGGGACGCATTGATTAGGTTTCGGCTCCGAGACTCTGGGTCAGTCCATGCAGACCCGACAGTTCTAAGAAGGACGCTTTTGGCTGGATCCGGTTGAAATTGCCTTTCCCGGCATTGTGCGTACGGGAGAGCGTAACGGTTCAGTTTTCAGGTGATTATTGAAGAAAAGCAAGGCTGGAGGGCTATTATCACGTCTTCGGTGTGGGGGATGCCGAGGGGGAGATGGATATGGATGAAGGTGTTATTCAGCAGCAACAAGCGATCGAAGCCGATGATTTCCATGGCAGCAGGACCGTGCAATCGGCTCCTATCACTTCAGTATATCCGGGTCACGTGGGTATACCGCTAGGCCATGGTGGCACCTGGCGTTGGCGCAGGCGCAGTTCTCAGCGCCCCGTTACTGCTACTGACCTAGTGGCCCCAGACCCAAGCCCAACTGGAAGTCCAGTGATAATACCTTTTACGCATGCACAATTCGTGTCACCTTTAGCAGTTCGCGCTCACAATCACAATCACAATCACCCTCACATTCATCCTCAATCGCAACCAAACTCACCCTACACTCACCCTCACGTTCTTCATCATCAGATATTACCCACACATCAATCGCTCTCGCATTCTCACATTTCCGACGACTCCGCCACAGTCGATGGCCATTTCGGCACAATGGAGCAGATCGAAACACAAGCAAGCGACCTCCGATTCCTTGCCCAAGTTCCTGTATTGAATCCAACCTCGAGCCCGTCTCTCGGCCCCGGCTCCGGTGCCGGACGAGGCGGGACTCCAGCCCGTACCCCCGGGAGCGCCGTGGGAGCCTCTACGGGTGCTCCTATTGCTTACGAGAATCATGCCAGTCCAAGTTCCGCCTCTGTCGGCGACAATTCCGCTCACGGTGCGAGCGCGTCTAATGCCAAGAAGAGGAAGTCGACAGATGATGGTCCAGGCAATGGATCAAAGCAAACAAGAAGTAAAAGAAACAGAGTGAGTTCTGACCATCTCGTTACATCTACTATCAACCCCCGGACCATTATGATGAGATCACATGAGACAAGGATGAGTGAGATGAGGTGAGGCATCTTTGAAGGACAGGACGCGCTTAATGACGACCGAAGAGGGGTTTGTTCAAGAGAGTGCGACACAAGACTGCACGATACTCGCCTATCGAGCCCCTTCAAGTCCTCGGACGTCAAACATCTCGGCCTCCTTGTTGCACTACATAAACGAACCCAGACGGCTGGGTCGGCAATCCGAATCCACTCATGTTTCAGCCCTTTGATCCCACTCATTCCCAGGCCACTCCCCGGGTCACTGTACTTGAAGATCGTTCAGGCTAACGTTACATTCTTCACTATGATAGTATACATCAATAGCTTGGTCAGTATCCTTCCACCATTGAATGCGTTCATCTTCGCCGCGACCGCGTAGCAGAACACTGCATTGTCTTGGCTCCTAACAGAGGCAAATGCTAACAACATATAGCAATGAATGCAAGAGACGAAAGATAAAATGTAATGGCGAAACTCCTTGCCAACGATGCGGCAACCTCAACTTGGCCTGTCTATATGCCCCGAACTGCTGCTCTGGAAACTTTAAGGAATCGGACGAGTTCAAGCAGGTCACAGCACAACTAGGCCGCCTTCAAGAAGAAGTCGGCTGGCTTCACCAGACTGTCAAGGCCCTTCAGTCCGAACCTGCCCGTTATTCTTCACTTGGTGACCGAACAATGACCCACGGCCACGGCACGCCAGCAGTCGCCCCTTCACCTTCTCATAGTTCTACTTCGCTTAACCGCCAGGACAGTTCGAAATACGGTTCTTTCCGGGGCCCAACAAGCATGGCCTTTAGTCTCGACGTTGCCAACAATACTATCAACAACATGGGCTACAAAGGCATATCAGACGAGGAAAATCCACACATCAACGACGGCATGGGCCCCATGTCGACACGACCAAGAGATCCCCTCCACGAATTCGACAAGGACGAAATGATTCGCCTGTGTCGTCTGCATGAGGAAGAGATTGGTATCATGTACCCAGTGCTCAACATTCAAACCGTGATATCCCATGCCAAGAACATGAGCACATTTCTCGAAACCCTGCGACAACAAAACCCCAGAGAATTAGTCAACGACGATAAGACTCTACAGCTCAAAATTATCATGTGCTGTGCTCTAGTGGTGGAGGAGCATGGGCATAGTGATAAAGCCATTCACTTGTTTGAGAGCATGGAAACGGTGCTTAACCGAAAGCTCATGGCTGAGGCTGCGGATGTTGCAACCCTGCCAATCCTGGCTCTTGTTGCTGGGTACAGATTTCTCTCCAACGACGAGGTTTTGGCTTGGCGAGTCATGGGTCATGTCGCACGCTTATGTCTGGAGCTTGGCATCCATCAAAGAACAGGCCTAATGAGAATTCAGGATGAAGAGGAACGTAAGAATGCTCTTGTCAGCTTCTGGTCGGCATACGTGCTGGATAGGCGATGGGCTTTTGCAACTGGCCTACCTTTCGTCGTTCAAGATGAGGAAATCGATTCCGAGCTGCCATTTCCAGTTAGTATTTGGTGAAACCACAGTCCTTGTCTTAGCTAACGATTTTTAAGGAGGAATACCCTTATCTGGTGGCCATGATCACCTATTCTCGGATAGGTGCAAAGGTGTGGCGACAAGTAGCTCATTTTGGGCCGGTTCTTGCACGCGATTTGCGCTCAACGGAACTGGAAAATGTCGACCAAGAGTTGTTACAGTGGTATGAGCAGATTCCCGAAGAGGTAAAGGTTCGCAACTGGGACAAGGAGAAGCATATAACGTCGACTCCCTCCTATAATCTGCAACGCCTACGAATCTGGACATATTTGCGGCTGAATCAGGTAAGTGCTGCGTTTAATACTCAGTCGGTGTAAGCTAACAACATGCAGATGCGGATCTGGCTTTACACGCCTGTGTTGCATAGCGCCACAAGCATCATGGCACATCCTGCGCAGTCAGAACGTGTAGTTGACATCGCCAAAGACACCATCCGATATCTTAGCCACCTGAATAACACAACCAACTTATATAGACGGGTACAGGTGTTCTACCACCAATTCCTTACATCTGCGATTGCTGTTGTCTTCCTCGCATCAGTCCATGCCCCGGTTCGCTTCAGCGCTTCTTGTCGCGAGGAGTTTTATATGGCCCTTGAGCTGGTAAAGGACCTATCCGCCAAGAGCTGGGCATCACAGCGACTTTGGCGCACAATCCGATCGCTCAAAGATGTGGCACCGCGATTCGGACTTAATGCCGAAGACGACCCTCAATCAACAGCAGCGTTAGGAATGATAGGACTTGCCCGAGGCCATATGGAACAGCAGCAGCCGTTCCGCAAACCCTCTATTCCGGGCCAGCAATCACAAGCAGCAACGCCAGGCTCGATGGCTCAGAATGGATCACGAATTCAAGCCGAGATGTCACGAATGTTCGAGGGCTATGTAGGGTTGAATGGATTCCAGTACAACGAAAATGATGGACAACAAGGACCGAATGCTGAAGTTTCTGAAGCATCCAACGGCGGCATGTTTGGGGTTGATGGTACTGTCTTTCCTCAGTTCAAGGAGATGTATTAGCCATCTATGCTGAGGATTTTGTATATTACCAGTATTTAGATATGATATCCCCTCCTGTACACTAACTTCCGGATAATCCTGGATATATCTGGTGGCGTAATATGACGCTCAAAAATATGAGATACGAATTAGTTGGTAATGTACCATTTTATAATGAAGATTTAATGTTTCGTGTTCAGACACTTGAATCGTTTCCGAGGCCGTTATGGTTGGAAGAGACGCTAGTATCTCACATTTATGCGAAGACTTCAATAAATAAACGAGACTACTGTATACTGCGGTATCGTGAGAAGCTTGGGCATAAAACATCAGATGTATAAACTCATCCTTGTCTTCGTTGTGGGTATGGTCAGCAAATCGTTGGCTTAGTAAGTCAGGATCTGTGAACCATATATTTTCATCTTGAAACTCTCAGCGTTGTCTCTATCTATTCTACTACTCTGACTCATTGACCTCTGGTAACTTGACAGCTCCATCATTGTATCATCATGGTGCTATCTACAGCAACGATCCCCTTCCTCATCCACGCTCTCATCGAGACCCCCGCTGCCTTGACCTTCATCCTGAAACCATCCTCACAACTTCAACCGCTTCCTCCATCGGCAGCTCTGATTCTTCAGTCATTTGGTGGCCTTCTTCTTACGAGTAACCTCATTGCTCTCATCTTTATCCGCCGACCGTGTGATGATGCAACTCGTCAAGCGGCGCTCGCCTTTTCCTTCTGGCATATTTGGCCCTCGTATCGCGCTCTTATGCGCGTAAATGGCTATACAGAAGAGGGAGAAGCTTCAACAACCAAGACATTAGGGGGACCACTGGTGCATCTAGGAGTTCACATTGTTTTGTTGACCATGTTTGTCTGTACCTGGTATTTTGGTAATGCTTAAGCAACAGTCTATGACATCTACAATTACAACTTTTTAAGTGTCGCCCTTCAGTTTCTAAACAGCCTGAGTCCCGCCTCCTCAACATCAACATCCATATCATCCTCGCTCTCGTCCTCGTTAAGCTCCATCTTGCGACCAAACAGCGTGCCAAAGAAGCGGTCAATAGCACCCTGCTCCCACGCGCGTCGGTCCTCAGGCGCCATGAAGTTCTGCAGCTTCTCGTGAACTGTGAATCGCATCTTGCGGCCCTTGCTGGCCTTGCGATCAACATTCTTTCGTGACTTGACGTCCTTGGCTGCTGTGAGAACCACCGTGGGGACGGCAGCACCAGCTCCAGCTCCTGATGAGCCCTCCACTGTGCGCTGGTCCACAAGCTCCTTCAGGAGAACCTGGTAGAAGTCGGCGTCGTCGTAGATGTTGCTGTTCTCTGATACACCCTTGGCAGCTTGCGCAGGGGCACATGAACGAGGGACGCGTGAGCGCTTGGCGAGACGGTTATCGGGGTCAATGAGTTGCTCCTTGAGGGCACTGACAAGAGTCTTGTTTCGTGACTCGAGTCCCTTTGGTGCTGTGACATTAACAGATTGCACCTTGCGAGACCACTTCTCTAGACGATCCTCCCTCGATTTGATAGATCGTTGTTCCTCCGCTTGTAATTGCTCCCATATCTCGCCTGTAGTCATCGACACATCTAATTCACGCTTGCGCTTCTCGCCAGCTCGAGATGGTCCAAAGTTATCCTTGAGGCTGCTGATGGTGTTGAGGAGCTTGATGGCTGCCTCTTCAGCAGCCTCATAGGGTTCCGATTCGGACTCGGAGTTGGCGTCGAGGGTATCGAAGGTGTTGGCAGCAATGAGGGCTTTCTGTAGACGAATTCGCATGTTGAGGAGTCCGTCATAAGCCTTGCGCTGCTGGCGGATTGCCAAGCCCTTGTCAACATCGGGCCGAGTTGATAGGGCTGCCATCATGGGCTTTGCGTTTTTAGCCTTCGCCTTTGATTCCTCGTCATCGCTTTCGCTATCATCATCGTCTTGATCCTCTTCTCCCGAGCCCTCTTCGTCCTCATTCTCATCTGACTCATCGTCGGAGTCTTCCTCGCCATCGACTAGAGCGTCAAGGCCATCGTCCATCTCGTCCTCATCCGACTCGAGTTCGTCATCCTCATCTTCGCCAACACCAGCGCCGCCGTCATCGGAAGACGACATGTAGTCAGCAGCGGTAGCTCGCTTGTTAGCAGGCTTTTTAGGCTTGGAGCTTCCTCGAAAAGTAAACTCCTTGAAGCGCTCCTCGTCGGTTTCGCCAAGAGCGTCGTCGCTCTCGATTTCTGAGTCGTTGGCCTCAGCCTCGTCGCGTGCTAGATCTGCGGTCTCAGGATCGTCGAATTCCTCATCGCCCGATTCCTCATCCTCATCCTCATCCTCGTCCTCGTCCTCGTTCTCGCTCTCTTCTTCGAGCGCATCTCGCGAGACTCGAGAACCTCGGTACTGGGGACCAAGCGACAAGTCTTCCTGTTTCCTCAATTTACTCTTGCCGACAGAAACATAGTGCTCAGTACCCGCGTTCTCGTCCTCGCTCTCTTCGCTACCGCTGCCATGTTCGCTAACTTCGACATTGGCCTCGGGGTCGTAGTCTTTTAAATGATTAGAAGTTGTAAACAACATGACATTAAAACGACTTACCCTTGGCGATAGGCTCGTCCAAGTCTTGGAACTGCTTTGCGCGACCCTTTGCTTTAGCCATTGTTAATGATTGAATTGTCAAGTCTTCCACTAACAAACAGAAGCCCCCACGTTGGAAATTTTCTGAGGAATGGCCTTGAACTTTTAGGCGGTGGCAAAGGGCAGAATTGTCGCAACTCAGTGTTAGTGGAGAGAGCCCTGTAGAGCCCGCTAGCTCAAGCTCCCAGCGTCTATGGGTTCCATGACACTTTATTTGGTCAGACTCGTGTATTGTTGACATCCTATGGGTAGACAATTCAATATGTTGCTTATTTAGACACTTTCGACATTGAAAAACTCCCTGTAACTCAGAATTGAGGAGTTCAACCGTATAGTACGCCGAGGCCCTGAGTAATATCCCATCTTAAGCTATAAATACTCAGTATGCGTCCAACATCTGCTCGTCTCTTTCAAAGCCTCCGGGCGCTGCAACATGAAAATCCATTAGTGAGTGATCTTCTTTGATGCTCAGTGTTATGAAGTTTGAGTATAACTGAATCTATTCCAGGGTCTTCTTCGATCAGGAACACCGCCAATCTGGGGTAAACGTCCAGTTCGTCGAAAGATCACGGGTGTCGAGAAAGTCATCGCAGTATCATCCGCCAAAGGAGGTGTAGGCAAAAGCACAGTTGCAGGTATCTATAGATCTCTCCTGAGACTTGAGGTGTTCTAACAAAGGCGACTAGCAAATTTGTCTTTGGCTTTTGCTCGTCTTGGCTTTCGTGCTGGGATCTTGGACACCGATATCTTTGGTCCATCTATTCCAACCTTGTTTGACCTCTCAGGAGAACCTAGGTTATCAAATAGTCAGTCACTAGAGCTCATAGTGACCTCTGAGTATGAGCTGACAGAAAAAAGATAACCAGCTCGTCCCTCTTACGAACTATGGAGTCAAGACCATGTCCATGGGCTATCTGGTGGGCGAGAATGCACCAGTAGTCTGGCGAGGTCCCATGGTGATGAAAGCTATTCAGCAGCTTCTACATGAGGTAGAATGGGGTGGTCTCGATGTCCTTGTCCTCGACCTCCCTCCAGGTACAGGAGATACACAGTTGACTATTACCCAGCAGGTCATTTTAGATGGTGCGTGTCTACGAGATATCACGTCTGCTTCTACTAACAATCATCAGGCTCTGTCATTGTCACAACCCCTCATACTCTTGCCACTAAAGATGCTGTCAAAGGTATCAACATGTTCAAAACAGTCGATGTCAATATCCTTGGCTTGGTACAGAACATGTCATTGTTCACATGTCCTCATTGTCACGGAGAAACCAATATCTTTGGTTCCAATGCAAGGGTCGAGAAGCTATGTCAAGAGCACAAGATCGACTTTCTGGGTGATATCCCACTACACCCCAACATTGGAGACGATGGGGACAGAGGCAAACCTACAGTAGTAGCGGAACCTACGAGCGAGAGGGCAAATGCCTTTTTGAAGATAGCACAGGATATATGTCCCAAGATCGATCTGAGTAGTACATGATCACCAGCCATCTACTCGGCCGCCATGTATCAACAATATAGAATAACTTGAACAGTAATGCTTCCTGTCAGCTCAACTTAGTAAAACACTCAAAGTCAAGGGGAGAGGTGTTATGTGCTCATGTAACATTATTTGATTAACCTCGGCTGGTCTATGAAGACCGCGTCGCTCCTACATACTTGAGTCTGAAAAAGAAGAACTGGATTAAACGCCAGAAAGATAAGTCGTTAGCCTCTGCTGCGATCAAATGCAAGGCATGTTACCAAATAAAGCAATAAGCTCCTGATACTTCCCGAACGCCCCCGTGTGCTCTTGAGTATCGAACCGAGTGCCCTGTCAAGAGAGAAAGGTGATTAGTCTAGCTCATCGTTCATTTGATAGACATGACGGCTTCGAGTGGGGTCTTTTCGCATGGCTTGGCCAGAGCCCGTGAAGCCAACTGAGAACAAGTTAGTATTTGACTCATAAAATGAGAAACAGAAGCGCATACCTCTACCATGAACACCGTCTGGAGTACGGAACATGCTATCCTTCTTTTGGTTCTTTCCAAACTTGGACTTTGCGCTGAATTCTTGCCACTTATTCTTGTTTTTCTCAAGTTCCTTCTTGGCCTTGATCTTCTTTGCCTTGGGAGGCTTGACTTCACCATCTTGCTCGGCTGCCTTCTTCGCCTCGGGATATACCGTCGCACCCGCTGATGAGACCAGCCCAGGGGCTGGAGGTGTTGCTGGTGCCGAAGTTGTTGGTGTACCGTCCGCCTTTCGCTTGTTTGACACAGGTCGAATATCGCGAGATCGCAGGGTCTCAGTGTTATCGTAAGTCTTGAACTTGACAGTGTAGATAGGATCTGTTGAGGATCCAGTGATAGATGTGATGCGTGCTGGGTAGAAAGCCTTGTCACCAGAAACCCACTTGGCTAGAATGGTATCGTTGACCTGGTAGTTTATGGGAGCCTGTTTCTCTTCCTCGGCCGGAGCTGCTTTCTTAAAGGCTGGGTGGTTCTCGCGAGACCATTTCTCGGGCTGAGGTGGCGGTGATGGTTCTTTGGGGGCGGGCTTGGGCGCCTGGGCAGGCTTGAGCTCAGCAATTTGTTCATTGAGAAGATCGATGAAGCTGTTCAACTCGTCCTTTAAAGCTTTGAGCTCGACGTTATCGGGGTCATCGCGTAGTTGGCCAAGAACGATGTCGAACTGGAGGAAAAGGGTCAGTATGAATGACATATCATGCAGGAATGGATCGGGGGTTCGTACTTGTTCTTGGTATGTCTTCTTCTCTTCTTCGATTTCAGCGATAGACGACATGTTTTCGGATCTTCTTTTTGAGGTCGGAAGGGATGAATAATGCCAAAAATCGGGGGTTCTGATAGGTAAGTATTGAAAGCGGCGATGGGTTGGTTGGTGTGATTCCTTGACGCACGAGATGAGATTGAAGATTCCAAGTTGGAGTTAAAGGTCACGTGCGTAGTATCCAAGGAAGGCACCCCAGATTATCACCGCCAAAAGCTTCTGGAAGACGAGGGCGAGAAAGGAAGATGTTCAAATTTGACAAGCAATATTTCAGTGTATTTGAGTATTATATCTACAAACGGCAGATGGCCTCTTTCTCAGTTGTAGCCTATACGTTTCTATCGGCTATCATATCTGGTGATGGGTTTTGCTTTTGCGAACAGGTTGCGCGTGTTGGAAGAAGAGGCTCAAACAACAAAGGAGACAGGCAGTGAGGATATGATTTTGATTAGCAAGAATCAAATCATATGGATCGATATTACCACCCTTTCGTCATACGTTTATCGTGGCTATCACGATCGTTAAAAATTACTGAATCACTCACACGCTTATGCCGCCTAAAGTCGGCCCGGAAGAGAGCAAGGCAAAGGCCGGGCCAAGCTCCGTCTAGTAGATTACCGTAGTTCTCCGCGAACCCCGAGCGGTTCGTACTGTAGGTACTACAGGGCAGCTAATGCAGTGTGTATTACAGGTGACGCATTCATGATTTGGTGGTGTTCAACTCAAACCATGTTTCTCTTTTTAGTTCATCTCTTGTTTCTGGGTTCGTTCATTTTTTGTGACAAGTTACACAGCGAACCAAAGGCTTCGTAATTGGCCTCGGTTTGCCAAAGAAGGATATTCCATGGGTTCCGATTGCGGCTCCGTGTCCGCCTGCGTCCATCTATAGATATCCAATCTCATGGATCTCACTCATCTCAGTCGTATTCTAATAGAATGACTCTAATCTTCTGTTGGCTTGCTTGCTTGCT
Organism: Fusarium hostae; assembly: GCA_002234235.1. Lineage (NCBI taxonomy): Eukaryota > Fungi > Ascomycota > Sordariomycetes > Hypocreales > Nectriaceae > Fusarium > Fusarium hostae. The sequence continues at coordinate 40,251 of NJCR01000397.1, forward strand.
TGCTTGCTTGCTTGGCATTTCGCACTCACACCTCAACCTGTTCACTCGCTAATCACTGCTGCTACTGCACGATCAAAGTAATTATTTCGTTCGCTCACTAGCTCCAACTCATTTTATTGTTCGGCCGTGTTCAGGCAGACACTCAGACGGATACTTATATGGATACCTACGTTATACTTCAAGGTCAGAGTTAGAGCTAAAACTAAAACCTTTGTGGACAAATCCAATCTTGATAATTAGCAAGCCTTCTTTTTCGTTCCCCTCCTCTTCATCAACTCAAGTTGACTGGTCCTAGCACTGCCAGCCTGTGTCTCGGCAAAAGACTAGCTTCATCTCCGCCGCTCTACATGTTGGTCTTGTTTGGCTCTTGATTGTTCGTTGCTTCTAGGGCCATGCCTGGTCTGTCTGGTCTGGAATTACTCGCCTATACTAGTAACAAGACCTTACCTTACTCTTACTCGCCTACCGACCTTGTTCATACTTTTTTTTTTACTAGACCCTTCCCTTACGTCAAAAGTTGCTTCTGCTCAACGCCAGACACTTTGCTTCTTTAATTTTCTCTCCCTTTCTTCGTCATCTTCTCGACTTCTTCTCCAGACTTATAGTGATCGCCGGTCCATCTCCGCTCCTCCACTACTCTCGACCCTCACCGATTCTTCTCGCGGCCGATCCATTGACATTGACATCACTGAAAGGGAGCCCTACAAATCTGACTTAAAGGGACTGGAGCTCCATAATCGGCAACGGGGACGGAACTACCACCATTCGCGATCCGACGACGACTGCCTACCTAATCTTTGAAACGACACGAAGTCAATTAATCTCCTACAACCTTTCTTATTCTTTGTCACGTATTTATTTGCAATTGCTGCTGGAGCGCTCATGATATTACATACCCTGGTCATCAGTACAACCAAAAAGGGAATATAACATTGTAGTCAGTCGCAAACACAACAAAGGAGAAGGAGGAAAAAAGCCACTGTCGCGAAAAAGTTGAAATATTTTACCACTCAAGATCGGATACGACCAATTCCTCGTCGCATCACCCAAAACGAATTGCGCGCAACCTTTATCTTGCTGTATTATACCTCCAATTCCTAACAACCATGCCTCACACCCGAGATGCGGACAGCGCATCGTCCTTGAGCGGCCAATCAAAACGACCTCCGCTCAACCATCAGGAGAGTGATTCGCAGAGCGAGAGCAGCGGTGTTCACCAACAACACCAACACCAACACCAGCAGCAGCATCGGAAACACCATCGTCATCACCAGCGACAGCACACTGTTGGTCACCTCCACCACGCCCGCGGCCCAGCCTCAAAAACTGTCCCAAAGCAGCCTAAGCTCAGTCGTCGCCATACCGATACCCCCGATCAGATCGAACAGCAGCAGCAGCAACACCGAATCTCCTCCGGTTCCAATTCTCATCGACGAGCTCTCAGCGACGCAAAACTCTCTTCTCGCGAGTCTTCGTCTGGCAATCTTACCAAGAGCGCATCCCAAACAAAGCTGACCAAGAATTCTTCCCAGACAAAACTAGTCAAAAGTCCCTCACATACAAGGATTGTCAAGAGTCCTTCGCACTCAAAACTCAAGCGCAATCGATCGCATACAGAAGTTGGAAAGCGCACTCGATCTGCAGAACTGAAGCGCGCTTCGAGTACAACAATCGTTTATCAACCTCAAATCTCTCACGGCAAGTCGCAGGTCCATTTTGACTTGGGTAACGAGGAGGACGAATGGGTCGACGCGAGTGGCTCTAATTCCCCCTACCTCTCCCGCAAGGGCTCTCTCAACAGTAGTAACCACTCCGTGCACCATCCCGACGACCGCGCTGGCGGATCAAGACCGGTTACACCTAACGATTCCGCCGCTCCAAAGCCGGCCGAGCAACCGCAACACGAACCGGAGCAGCGGAACTCAACAAGCCCGGAGTTGGAGACTATACATCACAAAGAGTATCTCACATCCCGCATATTAAAGCGCACTCCGTCCCACGGAGCACCGCCCCAAATGAGCGCAGACCTGGCGCAGATTTCTCCTCGCCATTTTGCGCCAGCCTCTGCTGATGCCCTAGGATCAGGAACTCTTGCGGGAAGTAATCAGGATGAATTGACGTCCCGGTTTGTTGAGGCTGTTGGTTCTGGATTGACTAGTGAGGGATCCTTCTACCGACCACCTCGGGGAGACTTTCGTCGATACGATGACGCCCCTCAAAAACCTCGTTCTGTAACCAGCTTGCAAGGCGACCGGGAAGAGCGCCGAGAACCACCAACAAGCGCACCAAAAGACGAGATTGATGATAGCGCCTTAGCGCCTAAGACGGCCCGACGGGCAGCGCCGCCTGCCGCTCAAACATCACGAACACAGCAGAAGCTTAACCTGCAGCGAGCCAGTTCGGTGATTGAGCCCGGGCAAGCAGTTGGCGGTGTCGGAGGTGTAGTTGGTCATACTCCACTCATCGGTGTCGGTGGTCCCGGATATGACGGAGGTAACAGTCGAGATCCCCGCGTAGGCAAGCTCTTGGAGCGTACAGGCATGGAGTATCTCGTTGTTCGAAGACATCTCAACCCTATTTCTCGTTCACTCGAGCGTCTCAACCACCTCCCCGGTATGGACAAATCGTTGCGCATCCCGCGCCCCGGCACCGCCTCTACAAACGGCAAACGTTCCACAGACCTCACTATGCGCCAACACACCCGCAACGTCAGTATGCCTGATCCTCGACGACCCATGACCCCCAAACGCCCTACCTCGGTACGGACAAACGGTGCCTCGTCAAGCTATGACGGTAACGACGACGATGGCAGGTTGACAGACCGGCTAAGCGGATCAAGCCTTGTTGGTGGTGAAGAGGAAGATGGTACCACAGCCATACTGAGGAACTTATGGGACAAGTCTATGGAGTTGAGTGCCAGTACGGATTAGGAGTTCCTTTTCATTTCTTCGTGATTCTAGGGATCAAGGCGTTATGGTGCATCTATGGTATAGGAAGTGCTCAATAGGCACCTAAAGATAGAAAGGCGTGAAACAATACAGCGTCAATTTAGACGGTATCAAGCGATGATGTAGACTCACGGCATTGTTACGTGAAAGCGGTGGCTCATGATTAGAAAGGGGGCCAGCTTATATAGTAATTCAATGAATTTACGCACGTCTAGTATTTCTTTGTCAAGCCGCGTCTCTCATATATGCCTCACGTATATAACATTCCAAACCCGTACGCCTTCTGATGCTGTACTCCGCGAATTCTAGTTTAAACAAGATCTTTATAATTATACATTGGGTGAAAGCTGGTCATACTTGACACATCGTTCAACCTGGTCAAGATTAGCATGTTATGACTAGAACAGGTATTTGATATCGTGCAACTTACGTCTTCAATGCTGGCTTGCATGAATCGTCTTGCTTCCAATCCCAGCCATACCACTAGCATGGAGAAGTCGCCATGCTTTGCCATACCTGCACCACTCTGTGCGCTGAGTTGACGCAGAATTGGCAGTGAGCTGCTGAGTAGATCGACATCGGGGTTCAGACTGCGACCAATGCCCTCAAGGAGGAGAATACTAATGACGACGTTGACGAAATCGCCCTCGAGACGGACATGATGGTTTCGAACCATGCTAAGCACCTCTTGCAGGATATCGCCGATCTTAACATTACCGAGAGCTAAGGTACGGCTCTTGACACCGAGAACCAGATGCTGCATCTTTAGGGCAAATACTTCTTTATCAAGCACAGCATCTGGTTGGCGGCAGCGTTCGCACATGAGATGGCCAGCCTTGTAACCGTCAAACTCAGCAACGGCGCGGAAGAGGTCGAGGAAGTTCTCGCGGTTCACAGCATTAAGCTCAGTCACGAGTCCAGTGTCAATGAAAATGAGCTGAGGTCGGAAACCTTCAGCATCGATCTTAGCCAGCTCCGCCTCCCATGCTTTGGGGTCCTTGCGATGTCGATATGGTCGAAGTCGTTCAAGCACTTGCTCAGTCACATCTTCCTTCTCATCAGGATGCGCCTTTGTCATTGTCTTTCGCAGACGTAGGTCAGGATGAGCAGATTGGTAGAATCGCACCATGATGTTGCCAGGATGCAAATCAGCGTGGACAAAGTTATCAAGAAGCAACATGCGGAGAAAAGCGTCAAGACCTTCATCGGCAATATCATGCTGGAAGACGCCGCCGCCATTCTCCATAAAGTCGGCCAATGGGATGCCTTGTGCATATTCTTCAATAAGGACATTTCGTGTTGTGTACTCAGTGTACGGGTATGGGAACCAGGCTGTAGATCTGTCTTTAAAGTTCTTTCGGAAAGTTGCTAGGTTTGCGGCCTCTATGCGAAGATCAAGTTGGAGCTTCATCATCTCTCCAAATTGAGCAACCTCATCCGGCAGTGAGAGCCACTCGATGGTTGGAATCAAGTTGAGCAGTGAAGCAAAGAAACCCATGATGCGAAGGTCTCGTCGAACCGTTCTCTCGACATACGGGTGCAGCACTTTGACTGCAACATAGGACGAGGGTACTCTCTGCGGAGAGCTCTTGAGCACTGTATCAACATTGCGCTTCACGTTTTGCGCCAGAGGATATGAGTGATGGAGATCAGCTTCCTCTGGTTTGGCCAGACCAGGCTTCAACTTGGCCTTGTAGACCTGAGCAATAGCGCCGACGCCTAGAGGCTTCTCCTGGAATTCGTCAAAGATCTCTTCAAAGGGGCGGCCGCCAAATGCAGCTTCGACAGTCACGCGCGTGGCATGGAGCGAGTGAGCCGGCGCATTCGAGTGAAGTTTAGACATGATCTCGCACATTTCGGTAGGGAAGATATCGGTTCGCGAAGCAGCCCATTGTCCAAGTTTGATAAAGGCTGGGCCGGCCAATTCCATCTCGTTGACCAAGAAGCCATACCACCAGAGCGTACCTGATCGTTCATTATCTCTATCGGGTTGTCGCTTTCCAAAGTATATGGCAGGAATGGTGATTATTACTGGAACAAAAATGACGACAAGCTGGAGAAAACGGAAACCAGTGCACACCGGCTCAATGATCAAGAGGTCGACCAAGTACTTGATGCGCTCTCCGAACCTCGATAGGCCGTGAGCATCAGCTGATACGCCCTTTTTCACCTCGGCCCGTGATACCTCAAGCATGCGCTTCTCGCCTGTCTCTTGATCATTGTCGTTTTCTTGTTGCGACAGCTCAACAAAAGCAGCTGTTCCTAGTGCCGCAGCGCCACCGGAAGCACGCAGAGCTATTCTTCTCGGTGCGCCTTTAGGCCATTGTGTGAATCGAGGGCCGCGGGAGCTTTGGGACGCGAATCGACGACTAAGACTCGCGATGGTGAACCTGGCGTGGGCGTTGACATTGGGATAAGTTCGGAAGCCCGGGTGGACGAAAAGCCGGCCTATGAAGGAGCCAGCTCTCATCTCGGAAGAGGGAGTGTCTTTCTAGAGAATTGTATTGACGCGAACACTCTCATGTTCGAGCAAAGCCTGAGGGCGATTGCATTCGGAGAGTGGTCAGATTCGGAGGTTGATATAAAACGAGAGAAGAGTCTGGCATGTGCTTAATGATGTAAAGACTAAAGTCTACAAGGATGCCCGCAAATGGATCCCCTGGGAACGAGCTAGATCAACAATTGGTGTTAGTGACGTCGGGTTGATAACCAGAGTGACGTACAACATGCGTATCCACTGTATCTCTTGTAACGGAAATAAATCGGAAAGGAATCATGAGGAATATTTCAGCCATGATGGATCATCAATGCTGACTGAGCCTAACTTGAAGATCAAATACTGAGAGATACCACAGATATTATGAATTTAACAATCATCTCTCTATCTAATTTCTACAATTCTTGTCATAATGCTCATGATATTTTCAATGGACTCCCTATGATTCGCTCAAACGCTGTAAAGAGAAATACATAGTTCTCGATTTTCACTGTAACCCACCTGGTCTTGGTGCGGTTTCCCCCGGTCTTCCCGCTCTGGGCTGGCCTCAAATTTTTGATAGGCGCATTACTTTAGTAGAGGCAACTGGAGGAAATTCTTGCTTCTATCCATCCAACTCTTTGTTCTTGTCATCATCGCCAACCACAGTTTTCGATTCTTTCAACACCCAGGTCAACAACGCCGAGTTACTCCATTTCGCACACAGTTCATCCAACATTACAGTTCTAATATATAACCATTCACAATGGGTTGGTTTTGGGCAGATACACCCGTTCCTGCGGTTCCTGTCGGACACCCAGCTACTACCGACAAGGCTCCTCCAGTATGATCGCAATTCCATTCCCTATATCTTTATCATGTAGCTTACTCTCCCAGCCTGGCTGCCCTATGCACCAAAAGTCTGCCGATGCCATGAACCCCGTGGCTAAGCCAAAGAAGCCTGTCGATCTTCCTTCCACCTCAGGATGTCCCGTTCCTCACGCCGCCCGAACCCAAGAGCAGCCCAAATCTTTGATTTCCCAGCTCAACCCCCTCAACTACATGTTCCCCGATCTATCGCAAAAACCTGCGCCCAATCAATCATTCGCTCTCCCAACAACCCGAGATGAGTCTACCATTCCCAAGGGCACTGGTGATGGCAACTGGGAGTACCCTTCTCCTCAGCAGATGTACAACGCGCTGCTGCGCAAGGGATACACCGATACCGATATCACCGCTGTCGAGGGCATGGTTTCAGTACACAACTTCTTGAACGAGGGCGCATGGCAGGAGATTATTGGTTGGGAACAACGATTTGCGCGGGGACTTTACAAGGGGTGGCAGATCTGCAAGAGAGGCGAGGGCCATGTTCAGGAGGAGCTTGACCGTCAATGGGATGGCGTCGACACCGAGCCTAGTCTCGTTCGCTTCCAGGGTCGACCCAAGGAATTGACACCAAAGGCCACCATGATGCAGGTGCTAGGCTGGATTTACCCTTCAAAGTTTGGGTAAGTAATCGTGAATTATAATGTGCAAAAGATTTGCTGGCTAACAAACTTCAGTACCGAGCCTCCTTTTGACCGACACGACTGGTACGTTGCGCGAGAGATCAATGGCCAGAGGAAGGAGATCCGATATATCATCGACTATTATTCTGGCGAGCCCGATGCCCACGGCGACCCTGTCTTCTTCCTCGATGTGCGTCCTGCCGCTACACCTTTGGGTGCCGCCGAGCGTATCATTCGCTGGAGTACCGATACCTGGTGGAAGGCCATTGGCGGCGACAGGCACGAGCAGGATCCCCAGCCGTGGTTCCGTGGCTCTTCTTAAAGTGATTTCTCTGGCGCTCGGGTCATGATGGAAGCAGGTGTCTGCTGAAAAGGTTCCGGCGTATTGCATTCTCCTCTCTGATTGTTATGATTGGATGTATTTTTATAATGATAGCTGACTAGGAGTTACTTGTACGAGCTCGAAGACGGAGGAATTGGAGCAGTTCTGTATTATGTACCATTAACTAGAACTTAGTTCAAGTTCACAGCCAATTCGTTCACTTGGTCAAGAAGAGCCTGGTCTTCTCCAGCTGCATTCTTGAGCACCTTTTCCAACTGGTGGTCAACGGTCTGGCCAGGGATGTCAGACACAGCACCCTGTGCCTGTTGAATACGAGCCGTCTGGAACTGCAAGAAGAACTTGGGAACCTTGATCGCAAGATTTCCACCAGTCGATCTGATACCAGCTTCGGTTGCGAGGTAAACATTGAGCTCATTCTGAAACGCATCGAGGTTGTTGTTTGCCAATGGTGATGTGGTTGCAAATCGGTCGAGAGCGAAAGCCAGAGGGCTCTGGCCTGATTCGGCGAAGTTGATGGAGGAAAAGGTCACACCGCCAGAGCTCACATCAGGGACGCCATCGATAGTTGTTTTCGAATTGTCGCAGGTGATGACGGAGGCCAGATTTGTGGCCTGTGTCGAAACTTCTTCGGGGAGAGCTTCGGAGCCAGTCACAAAGCAAGGATTTTGTCTCTTGGGTAGATGAGGCGCTTACATGCGTTAGCTGGCATACTCGTGAAGAAATGTGGACAGGAAAGGATACATACCTGCGAGGGCGCTTCCAGCCAGTGTGATAAGAATGGGAAGAACAGGGAAGTGCATTTTGGATGAGTGAGTGATGGAAGAACAGAAAGAGAGATAAAAACAATTATTACAAACAAAGATCCTCCAGGGATTTACGAACTGAAAAGAAACAAGTGAAAAGTGATAAGTTTGTTTATAATTTGGTTGTTTGAACAGGATCTACATGCATTTTATATGCTGAGAGAGTATATGTGACCATCGTTAAGCATAAGCATAGAGTTGAATCGAACATGATACCAAACTCTGGACCTGAAGATGCCTCCATGTCGAATATCTCGACTCAGTATAACCCCAAAAGACCTGTATCATGGCGGTTACTGTGAAGCTCGCTGTGACACTATTCGTCCCAGCAGCGTAGGCCAAGAGTTTCAAGGATCCCTGGTCTGTCACAATAGGACCCGGGAACTATCGACCCCAAAGTCTAGAACTGCAACGATGGTGTGTAAAGTTACATCAATTCAGATCCCATTTCCTGTTTCAGACTGTCTCCGATAAATGTGCATAATCCCATCTGGCAGATACTTCGTTGGGCAGAATATCTGCGACAAAGGAGTTGAGATGTGAGCGGCAAGTGAGACATCATTTAGTCAGCTTGTCTACCAAGTTTCAGGCTTATCCTCGTGAGACGAGACTTTCTCTTGGTTAAATCTAAAACCTGAACCGTTTTTCTTTACCAATTTCCAAGAATTGTTTCTTATTTCCCATGTTTGTTTTATCTAATTATCTCAGCTTACCTTAGGTATATACTACTATCAAGGATCCCGGATCAAAGTCGCTCCATTCAACCAATCAGAAGGTGCGAATCTCTCTCTAAGGGTCCCTGGAACTTTTTTCCCCCAAATTGGATCGCAAAAGTAAAAGCTCGTCCCTTTTTATTAAAAGCGACATACTCATTTCAACGACGCTCTTTGCGTCGCACAAACTCCTCACGACAGCGCCATTTGCTTCGAAATGTCGGCTGAAGCCACGTCTGCTTCAAGCGACTACATCAGGCTTCATATAAGCCCTCTCGATCCCGAGCTTTTCAAGATTGTTGTTCCAGCTTCTGCAGCCCCCAAGGCGCGCAACATCTCATATCACACGATCGAGACTTTTTCCGAGCGACGCTACGGTTTTGTCGAACTGCCAATCATGGAGGCTGACAAGATAAAAAAGAAGCTCAATGGCGCTGTGCTGAAGGGCAGCAAAATACGGATCGAAAAGGCCAGACCAGAACAGAGGGTTGAGCCTACTGGTGAAGTTGATCAGGAGGAAGAGGAGAAGTCCAGGAAGAAAAAGAAGAAGACAAAGGAAGAAAAAGAGGAATCGAGAAAACGAAAGCGTGATCCCGAGGTTGTCGAGGGCGTCGCTCTGAAAGATCGCAAAGTCAAGAGAGGATGGACAGAGCCCGCCGATCAGAGAAGAAAGAAGAGCAAGCAGGACAAAGAAAAGGAGAAGGATGGCAAACACACCGAGAAGAAGAAGCGCCTAAAATCAAAGTATACCGACGGAGATGAGTGTCTGCTCAAGACCAAGGTTCCTCCTAATGCCATCGCCAATCTCCCTGAGGACGATCAACCCCGAAAGCGCAAGAAGAAGGGCAAGTCACGCGAAGTTATTGTTCACGAATTCGAGAAGACCACGAAGTTCCCGAGCTTCTTGAAGACCTCGGCCGATGAGGGAGAAGCCAACACAGCCACCGAGTTTGTTGAGGGTAAAGGCTGGGTGGATGAGAATGGCAATGTAGTCGAGACCGTCAAGGAGAAGAAGATTCCCGAAGCCGCGCCCAAGAAGAAGAAGGTCAAGAAGGCGACTCCTCCTCCTGTCGAGGAGTCAGATGACGATACCAGTAGCAGTGGTACTAGTAGCAGCGGCTCATCTGATGAGGAGAGTGAGGATGAGATGGAGGTTGATGTCGAAGAGAAGAAGGGGAAGAAAGAGACGACTAAGGAAACTCCTCAACCAGACGATGAGTCCTCCGGCTCTGAAGCTGACTCGCCCGAACCACCCCAACAAGCAACACCCCTCTCAGCCATCAAAGCCGATGAAACAAGACCCATGTCCTCAAGTTCCTCCCGCAGCCTCACCATCAAGATACCCCCTCCCGAAACACCCTCGACCAAAGTTCACCCCCTTGAGGCCCTTTATAAGCGTGCCAAACCCGACGAGGTTACCACAGAGTCTCCCGCCACGAAAGAAGCCGAGCCCTTTAGCTTCTTTGGAGGTGCTGACAACGATGACATCGAAGACGAAGAGGACCAAGACCCCGCAAACCAAACCATCGCAACTCCCGCGCCCATGACGCCCTTCTCTCGCCAGGATTTCGAATGGCGCAACGTTAGAAGTGCTGCGCCCACGCCCGACACCGCGCACCCCTCACGAATGCGCAACTTCTGGCCCGAGGATGAGGAAGAGGGCGAAGAAGATCTCGACATGGCAGAGCATGGCTTCGACGAGAATGGAGACGAGAAGGATGCTTCTGCCCCACAAAGCTCAAGCGACTTTCAGGCTTGGTTCTGGGATAACAGACGGGACCTCAACAGATCCTGGATGAAGCGTCGCAAGACTGCTGCCAAGGAGAAACGACATAGGGAGAACAAAGCAAGGGCTAGTAAGGCGGTATAGACTCATAGGATATGGATAATAGACATTAATTGCACATGATGACACACACTCATTGGTTTCTCATAGTGCACTCAAGCGTCCTACTCCAACGTTCTTCTGCCAACCAAAACTTGAATGCCTTACTCAAAGTATCATTAGGGTCGATTCTTCCTATGAAATGAGTTATCTAGGTACGTATGCCTTATCCCCCTTGACTTCTCATCAGTTGCTGCTTATTTCGGTGAAATCTCGCGAGACGACAAATCATTCACACATTCGTGAGGTTGATTGTCTTCAGAGCATGTCCCCTCTCTGGGGCGTGGAACGTTGAGCTTGCTCCCCGTCATGGCTCCGTATATCCCTGAATCATGGGGCTTAGGTGGCTCAGGCGTGAGTTCCCTGACAATGCTGTTGCGTGAGCGCAAGAAGCCGCCCGGCGAAATATCATCCTCGGCTGTTCTGGTCGGAGCTCCTCCAGTCGGCTTGCGAAAGTGATTCTTGTGAAAGAGCTTGTGGCCTCCTTGTTTAATTTTGTCCATCAGACTTTGCCGTGAACCATTTTGACTATCGACCATCTCCTCCTCAATGCCAGCGACCTGGGTACTTCGACGTCGTCGCGTATCTGCGTCGAGCGAGGCACTTAGCTTTCTTTCCGCCGCAAGAGGAGTTGGTAGATGCCTCCCCGACGCAGTCAATTTGGTCGGGTGCGCTCTGAATGGGTTCGCAGCGAACAAGGAGTTGTTGTATGAGTATACATTTGGGGGCTCTGCAGGAGAGCTCGATGCGACCAATTCGTCGAGACCGCAGTGAGCATCGACACCGTCTTGGTACAGCGTGGACCGTGTACGCTTTTTCGACTGATCACTCTCAGTTTGCAAGGTAAGGTCAGTGGTGCAGTCACGGGAGAAGAGTCTGGGGAAAGAAGTGATGACGGTCCCATCGCTAACTCTCAGCTGTTGCTCGAAACTCTTATTGCACATGATGTCGGCCAGTATCTCAGCTGTGCTTTTTGGGGTAGCATAGTGTCGTAGGACAGACTCGCCTTTGGTTAGCCTCTGGTAACTCTGTCGGCGATCATCTGGACACGAGCGTGAGCCCCCATGCGTGGGTGAGCAACAGTCCGAAACGGTTCGACAATGTGTCCGTGTACTCGAATCATAATTTGCTGGATATGCCCGAGCCCACGTAATCTCAGCAATACTTCGGCGTGTCACAACAGTTGTCGTTGCTTCTGAAGCCCCGCCTCGAGTTTTGGTATGGACTTGCATGTCAGTTGCGTTGATGTTTGTGTAAGATGTGCTAGGCGAATTAATGGTGGTCGCTGGGTCGATCGCCATCGGGGATGGAACCAGTATAGCATTTGAGTTCTCGTCGAGCCGTGGTAAAGGTCGACTTTCGGATGACCCTGTTGTTGTAGGTGTTCTCTGAGGCAAGGCAATGTGACCATTCTTCAGTGTTTCGTCCAGGACAATGCTGACGACATCTCGGATGTCCTTGTCGCCAATAAGGTACAACCCCTTAGCCTCTGGGACTTGCTGGCCTTTACCATTTACGACATGCAGATGCTCTCTTAAGTGCCTGATCTTTTGGAGGCGATCACTCACTTTTCTGGCGATACTTTGGGTAGCTTCTTCGCCGGCATACAATGGATCGCCTACTTCCGCCTCTGCTTCACGGGAAGCTGAGCTCTCGGTATCAATGATCACTGCAGGAACTTGAGATGGATACAGCCTCCAGAGCGTCTCGTGGCTTCCATGCCTCAGTACGCCCTGGTCCTTGTCTGAAGCTTCAAGGTGGTAGGCGCGCACCCCTGGCTCCGGTGCTGAGGATTTGAAAGATACCTTTTCAACTTTGAAGCCATCATTTGCTTCGGTATCTTTATACATGTAGTATGCTGAGCCATTTGATCGTGGGTCGAAGATGTAATAGGCCTGGTGTTCATCCCCAAAAGCTGCTTCGTGAGTATTGGAAGTGTCGATGGAGATAGTATCTAAGTCAGCTGGTCGTGGCGTATCACTGCCATTTGTAGCAACCTGGGAACCGTCCTTGGCTTTTTGTAACCGATCGTAGACTGCTCCAAGGTTGTTGAGTCTTGCATCAGGTATAGATCGCAGGCGGCTTCGTGTCAGGGGTTGTGGTGCTTGGTCTTGGGTTGACGACTTGAAAGAATTTGTCTCTAAGGACCGTCCGGTTGGCGTCGTCTCGCCTGAGCTGTTGTATTGGCCCCCATTCAGGTTTGTATTTAGTGCGTGAGCCTTGTTGGCAATATCTTTGAGTCTTTGAATAGTCTCGTCTTGATAATGATCAATTGCGGATACAAAACCGTTCGAGGATTGAGATGATTGTGATAATCGTGTATTCTTGATCGTGAACACTCTTGAGGGTTCGGGATATTCTTTAGCGTCATCATTTTTCTAAAACATCGCTTTTCCATTACCAGGGCTCATTAGGGTCGAGTGAGGTGCATTGCTTATGCCTGCTTCTGCTTCTTCCTTGTCCCGACAAGTTGTGTTATCAGTCTCAGTGTCGCAGATTGCGAGCTCATGAAGAGCATTGCTTTTGCTGGAAGTCTCATCTTCGGCGGCCGTAGAGAAAAGAACGACTTCAGGTTGAGTGTCAGGGGGAGTGAAGATTCTTGGCATTCGAGGGAGACATCGAGCGTCATCGTCGTCGTATCCCTCCATTTTGCTGTAGTACGATTGCCGTCTGGAATACTTCAGACAAATCATGTGGAGAGTGAGTATGCATGTAGGTAATGAAATAGTTTCAAGCTGCTAGAGCATGAGATAGGGTGAGTAAAGAATCATCCGGATGACGGCTTCGAGGTGGTTGAAGAGGGCTGAGAGTGGGAGAAGAGAGTTCGACGACCTTAGATGCCTCATGAGCAGAGATATACGAAGTGGGTACACTCTTTCCCTTTTCTGTTGGCCTATTTCCATTTGGCAGGAATGGAAGTTGAGTACCTATCTTAGGAAAGAAGTAAGGGCTCAGCTAATTAAGATCTAGTACTGATGCCAATGTCAATCACCGCTGAACCGAGAACACAAGGAGACTCATCTATGACAGCAAATTTCTCTGAGTACGCTACTTGTTTTCTAGGCGTTTGAGAGCCACTGTACGCTCAGCGTCAACTCTCCCATATCGAATTTGACTTTATACTCTCGAACGCTGATTGAATCTCCATCTCATCAATGGTGAATTTGCTGCTGCCTTTCCCTCCAATGCTCGTCCACCTCTTCGAGCTCACAAATCTATCAATAGCTCTTCTTCTCCTGGATACTCATTCTTGGAATTTCCACCTTCCGATTCCTATGGTAATGGTGATCCCTTTCCTGGTGTCCAGCTAGATCCACCTCCAAATGCAGATCCAGGTGTCTGTGCCAGAATGTTGTTACTTCTGACAGGTGTTACCGGCCCTGTTGAGCCATCGACTGGCAAAGGTGGAGGTGTGTCCGTCCTTGGGACATGCTGATCGTCCTTGCGAGGCGGTTTAAAGTTGACCTCCCGACCAGCTCGATAAATATCTTGCAACATCGTCTCCAAGATTCCGGCATCCTGGAACTCGAGATACTTCTTATACAGCTTGAGTGCTGTCCGTGAATCTTCGATCGAATCGTGGGTCTCCATTTGAATATCTTCCTTGAGGAAATACCACGCCAGAAAAGCGAGCGATAGCCTTCTTAGCCGAGTTTTAAGGAAGAACAAGTCGATCGTGTCAATGACCTGTGATTTAGGAATGTGTATGTTGATAACTCGAAAGTCTTGTTTTAGTCCGTGACCGAGGAACTTGCATCCGAGGTTAAGAAGAATCCACATCTTCTTGTATGCCATCTTCAATGACAAGAGACTATGTTTCGAAACTCTAGGATCTAAGTCTTGTTCAGTGATTCCCGAGTACGATGTCAAGTAGTCGACAATTGGTTCTTTGATGTTAATGTAATCATCGATGAAGGGCGTGCCTTCGTTTTCCCCCTGACCACGGACAACTGATGCGCGAGCTAGTGCGTACACTATCGGCCGTATAGTTTCTCGCTCACCATCAGAGTTCATTTCAATTTCGGGCTGTCGAACAGCAACAAACTCAGTGTCCAGTGCAATGATAGTATCGGGGCCAGGGGCCTCAGTTTCGGGGTTGAGTACTTGATATGTCTTTGTTGATGGATCGGCGTTGGGACTGAAGAACGTTAGCAACATAAAAGTTGATAGCAGGCTAGAACATACTTGAAGTCTTGGTAAAGTATGGAAGTATCGATGTTGTTCTTCCATTCAGTATCGATCTTGTTGTTCTCATCCTTTATCTGGTATGCAATTACAGAAGGGACCTTCCAAGATGTGTTGAAAGCGAGTGCCTCTTCCGTGCTGACCGATCTCACCAAGAAGTCATTGAAAAGATGCCATCGACTCTCTCCAGGGGCTTCTGGTTCTGCATGTGCCACTATTCCTTTGGTCAGCCGTGAGGGGCGATGGGGTGCAAGAGACTTACCATTGACCATCGAGACAAGATGTGACTTTTGCGTTTGTCCACTCTCAATGTTGATGGCCATACCTGTCAATGAATACACTGTGATGTTATGAATGCCCCTCTGGAGATGAAGTTTCAGGTCTTCCCCTTCGTAACAGAAAAACTGTCCTTGTTCTACAATAATTCCAATCTCCTCGGGAAGCCAGCCTGGTGTTGACCAAAGCATTCGTTGATCTTGGTTCGTGATGGCAGTATTTAGCATGAGTACGGTCGGTATACTGTGAATGCTCTTTCTCGTCGCTATGGTTTGGTACCGCTGACATCGACTACACCATCCTTTAGATGTCGTTTCTCTTTCAACACTATTTTTGAGAACCTGAGAAAAGCTGATGCGCGGTAACTTGGCATTTCGGCTCCCGGCCTTTTGACAGTGATAAGTTTTTGCTCATACAGATTCAGCATCAAACTTACAGGGGATGGATAAAGCAGGTCATTGACATATGTTGATCCTGGTCGAGTATATTCGCTCCTACAGTTTATGCATCTGATTGAGGTCGTTGCGGAAGTGGCCAGTACCTAGACGATTCAGCATATGTCATCTTGTTTCAGTCGATCAACCAACCTGGTCCATGGCAGTCGATGATGGGTTGATAGTCCTATAGTCATGCACAATTTTATCCAGGAGAAAGCGAGTGAGTCCCTGGAGCATAACGTTAAGAGACGATCCATGAGGATCCTCTTCGAGTAGACCAAGAGGACCGGCTGGGCCAGTTAGTAATGATCCATATCAGCGTCACTCAACATACCTTGAGGATGACTGCTTAGGGTTTTCAGTAAATTTGTTGCTTGACATATTGACCCTTCAGCCTTTTGAAGCATATCAAACAAGAATCCAAGCTCGCACAGCAGGCATATCTCGCTCACGCAAGAGGTAGCAGCGTGTTGAAGAGCAAAGTTTCGAATGACAGGAGTGAAGTGCATGATTTGTAAAAGTGAATTGGCATATGAATTCGAGATATGAGTCTCGAGTCCAGAGTATCGCGTGCTGTTGTAAAAGCTGTTTCTGATCAGTGACCTTGCATTTGCGAAAATTGAAGAATACGAACCCGAAATCAAAGTCGTCCACACCGAATTTGCTGTATTTGATCTCAACATTTCGATACATGACTGGAACGTCAGACTTCTTGCTTTCAAGTCCCATATCAGTAAGAGAGCTGATCAGCTCGTCAGCCTTCTTATCATTGGCAGCAGCGTTACTAGTAGCGAGCTCGCGAGCCTTTTCACTGAGGAATTTGGGGGCCTTGAGCCCAGAGCTTCCTGACTTATTTACGTTTCGAGTGTTCTCAGCCTGGTTTCTTCGCAAACCCCGAGTATTACGACCGTACAGTCCAAACTCAGTCGGCTTGAGCCCTGCCAGGAACTGTGGATCAAACTTAACAGGAGGCGCTCCAACATCGCAGGGTATGTCTGGCCAGGCGGAGGCCAGAACATCTCGATAATACGGCAATCCTATCATGTTCAAGGGCCTAAAGTGATCAGTAAAGTAACAAACGTTCAACTCGGTATCACAACTCACGTATCTGGGCCCCAATCAATGTTTGGTAAGGGCTCTTCAGGAGTCGCGAACTCGATCGGAGTCGGTAAGTCCACGAAATGGAGTTTCGTTGGAGATCCCCAGAGATGAATAGAGCAATCAGCATCTGTGAGGGCAATTGCCTCACCGGAGGGTGCAATCTCAAACATGCTCAAGTAGGAAGTAACATTGGCTAACCGTACGTCGCTCGTGTTAGGATTCATAAGGTCAACAACATGCATCTGCCCACTCTGTGAGACGACGATGCTAGTAGTCAACATCCTTGGATGCATGCGTACGTAAGCAGCGCCGGCTGGGAAAGGGATAGGGGGCATCGATGACATCTTCTTTATATCGAAGACGTTGAGGAAAGGGTCGAGCATATAATTCTGGCCTTGCCTCAAAGAGTATCCGCACGTTACGATGAAGTCGTGCTGAGCATCCATGTCATTGATCAAGGCAGAGTGTGCATTCCAAGACTTGACAACAGCAAATGTGACAGGATCTAGTAAGTTGACAGAGCCGGTCTGAGTTGCGGCGCATATATAACGCCCGCGTCTCATTATCGTGTACTGATGTTCGGTAGGTACCTAGCGGAAGTTAGTATAGCTTTCAATGACCGAGAAAGTGATACTGACTTGTTTGACAACATCACCCTTAATGAGGTCAATGACAAGCATTGTATCTTGCATTCCTGCAGCGATAATCTCTGCCGTTCCCTTAGACGTAAAGCTCATACATCGTAAATCTTTCATATCATCATGTCTGACAAAGATCAGCATCAGTCGACCTCCTATGCAGTTGTATTATCCTACCTGATGTGCCATATAGGCAGTCCTCTCCGAATAGCCATATGCACATCTTTGGCACCCAGGGAAACAATTCCTTTCTCATTAACGAGTATTTGACGAATCGGTCCATCAGGGGATGCATGGGCCCTGAAAGAGGTATACCGCTGTAGTTCGGTCCCGTAGAAGGAAGTGACTCGACCCTGGAACACCAATCAGCGCCAGTTCAGCTTCGGCGTCTTACCCTTTCGACGTACATATTCATTACCCGTCCAAAGTAGTTCCTGAGAGTTGTCGAAGGTCATAGTCGCAACTGGAGTGGGCATCGCGTGCACGCCCGGAGGCGGGAACGGAATCCGGGTGACCTGTAGAAGAACTGGGTTAGCATAAGCTTGACACCTCATTCACGACTGGATATGATATTTTCCAAGTTCATGCAAGACAGACACCTTTCTATACTTGAAACACATGAAAGGTTTAAATTACGACAAAGACATCGCGAAACATACCTCAGCCCAATCGCCGTCCATTGTGAAAGAATATGGGCATTATCTGTAAGCGCATAGCTTATATAAGGAGCGCGAGCTTGTGCGCCAGCCTCGGGGAGGACTGGGCAGAATTGGAGAAGCTAGAATGGTAGTCCAAAACACAAAAGTCAATAAAGCTTGCCCGTTCAATATTCACACATTGGATTCTTTGATAGAAGTAAATGCCGGTGACGGAAGTGGGATATCAGCTCCCAAGCTTGGAGGGGCAGCAAGCTCCCATTAGCCGACGTTCATCCGGCGCGCGAAGTTGACGCGGTTGAACTCCAAATTCGAGGAAGGTAGAGAGCTTTCTATCTTTCTGTCACAGATCATTATGCAGAGTCTACGATTTATCTTCTTCTTAAGGTAAGTAAAGCCTAGTGGGCGTTCCTGCCCATGGGGGTGCGTTGTATGGTGCTGTGCTGGCCATACAAAATGAGCAAGACCAACTCTCGTTCAACCCAATTCGATATAGGTGCAAATCGAAGAAGTGCTTCACACCATGTTTCAAAACTCAACTACCTTAAGTACCTTAACTACAAGGAGTGTATTACTTAAGGTACTTTACTTGAGGCAAACGGTCATGTATTTATAGATTTCACTCACGAATAAACCACAAACCATCTAGACTGGCCAACGTTGCTGTTGAGAGCAATTGCAGTTGTATTAATCTACTCCCATATACAGTCTATCTTGCCCCGTCTATCTTGAACCTGTTCTATACCTATTCGCTAAACGCCGCAAAAAAGGACTAGCATGAGTCAAGTGTCCGAGCATGAAAACACGGCACGTTGCCCAGCCGCCAAATATCGTCGTGTATCATTAATCAATAATCGTGCCTAATGGTCTTCCAAGCAGCCCAACCCTTTCACAAAGTGGCTTTAACTGCTAAGTCATTGTCTGAAATTTTGGTGGTTCCATAAAATAAAGCCGCCAGCTTGTGTCACGAAATCATGCCGCAAAAGATGTCCTTGAGTTTTAGGAATCGGGGGAGAGCATCCGTAGATCGAGAATCCTTGTAGCACAAAAGACGTTTCCGCAGCAAGGGACTACCGAGTCCGGTCGGTGAGAGGCTGGGCGACCCTTTTTTTAAACCAAGATAGGTTTGATCGGCAGCAACTTCGTGGTTCGCGTGTTGTAAATCGCCGAGTCTAAATAAGTGCAGGCGAGCCAAAAATTCTAACATTTGATGCCTCATCATTTCGTGGCCTTGGTCGTGGATCCGGCCGGGAACACTGAACGCGAAGACGCTAGTATGAGTCGATATGCGAACCAACCCAAAGTAGAAAAGCTGCTTGGAAGAATGTCAGCTTCACGATAGGGTCGAAGTCGCCGGATAAGAGGAGAAATGAGGCGGGGCCGGGGTCGTAATACGATCGTCGCTCATTCCGGTTAAGTTGCTATGATGCGAATTGCATTGGAGCAATTTCTCATGAAACTTGGTACACGGTGAAATTGACGGGGAATGCGTGGTTGCTGAACCCAGGGACTTTAGAGATGGGTTCTCCAGTAGGTTCGACCTGTACCTGCCATCGTGTCTTGGTGAGGGCTCCGACTTCATCCCATAGTCGCTGGAAGCTCGCTTGGTCGTGTAAATAAGCTGATCGCGTGCTAGTCGAAGACGGCCCTGGATGGTTTGTGCCGACCTGGCGGCCATATATCAACGCATTTTTGGTGCCAGGCTTAAGGAATTCGACGACGCGCTTGCCAATGTAAAGTTGTTGAACCCAGTTGAAGAGGTGAAAAAAGCTGCCTGCATGAACCATGGTGATCTTGCCGCGCAAAGAGGCCATATCCTTGTCGGCGGGATCAAGCATATCGCCCGCGACAAATGTTGCATCGAGTGAGTGTCTGTCCTGGAACAAATCGTAGCCAATATCGATGAACTTGGACTGTAGGTCGGTGCCAATGAGTTGGGCGCCGTCAACTCCATCTGCACGAAACTGCCGAATTACTTGTCCAACCCCACATCCCAGATCAAGAAGGACATCTCTAGAGCCGGCGACGTTAAGGCGGAAGAGAGCTTGTTGGTAACGAGGATCTTTTGGATCTGGGATGTATAGAAATTTCCATCGCCCAACGCAAGGGTACTGTGAGATGCACCAAGCCTTCTCTCGCTGAATGCAGAAGGTCATATCAGCTTATGTGCTAGTGTTCAGGGACATATACTTACGACGCGGCGTATGTGGCCGTCTAAGTCATTATAAGGAATCTTGCTGTAAACCTCGAGAAGATGTCGAGCTGGACCAATGTCTTTAGGGGGATCCTCGAGATAGGTCCAATCCCGCACCTTCATGACATCCATGCTTAGCAACATGGTGAAATGAGTGAAGTTGATGTCAACGGTTGTGCGACCCAACTTAAAAAGTGACAAGATAGATCAGTTGCTGTGGGGCGACGAAAAAGGTTTATTGTCTGCGTCATTGAAAGTGTAATGCCGTTGTGTAAGCTCCAGTTGAAAGTGTGTTATTGCTAGAGAATGAAGTGGGAGAGAGAGAGAAGACCCCGAAACCTTACGGCAAGAGACAGGCAGCCGATGATGCCATTTCAAGGAAACAAGGGCGTTTCAACAAAAACAAAAAAGGGAGAGACGGGAGACTCGGAGATCAAAAATTGTCTGAGACAAGAGAAAAGAAAGGGAGAGTGAACGGGCGAGCGAGCGAGTGGATGCTACAGTAGAGAGTATGTAAGGTAACGCGCGGGTTACGAAATAAACTTAGTAGGAAACCTTAGAAGCAAAGGAGGTAAGTCAAAGCAGGGTAGGGACTTTTGCGGTTGTCATATCGCCGAATCAACTAATAAGCTTGCCTTGCATTTGCATGCATGCATTGCCCATGAGACGAGCGAGCAGGACAAGGTTCAAGGATAAAATCCATACTACGTAGTATGTACCTACAGTTGCTGCCCTAGGGAGCTAGGTAGGGTAATTAACTCAGGGATCCATATCATCAACGCGGATATAAGGAGAATTAGGGTCGTTTCAACAATCTAATAAACATAGAGCAATTAGGGGACATGGCTTTGTCCAAAGACCAAGCTAATCGAGAGAAAGCCCGAGTAAGAAAGTCGAGATGCAGGGCTCTAGAACTCCTTAACTCACTTTAGTTAAGGCCAATGATGTACAAGGGCCGCTCCTTGAGGACAAGACTCGAGAGATTCTGGAATCGTCAACGAAATTGATCCATCCAATCCAATCAATCAGCCCAAGCATTAATCCCACGACTGCCGCTCCGGCTGCAACCACACTCTGTTTCCAGGGCTGTTATAGCGCTCCTTGGCCCACTAGGAGTTCCCGGAACTCTTCTAATACCCACTCTCCTATCCCTGGGCTTGTTCAAAAAGTCTCCATGTTTGAACGCCTCCGGCCTCTCACTCGGGACAACTTTTGTCACTGAGTCGAGAGATATCTGGTTGTTGGTTAAAAATACCAATTGCCCGTGTAAGTGGATTTCGGAGAGTTTATTCAGCTGCATCAAAGTGAAAGGCCGCGGTTCGACTTGTGAAAGTCTCAACCCCCTTTACCCCCAAAGTGCACAAGTGCGGTCAGATCGTCTGTTATTTACCAGTCAGTTATCAATCGTCGAGGCAACAAAAGCAAGCAATTTCGTCCCATCACTTCGTCACCAACACGCCACTCATTATACAACTTTCTTCGGGTGATCTTTCATCTGTGAGTTGTCAGATAGTATTCCTTGTCTCATTGGCTCCATCCGCAGTAAAGACCAACAGAAGCAAACATATGTAAGCTCGTTTAACCAACAGCTGATGACCTTTGATTATGCTTCGCAATCAAGCGGGGACCTCATTCTACAGATGACTAAGGTATTAACTTACCCGCTAGCCTCCGTCGCGGAAAACAACGCCGAGAATGCGGCTGCCAGGGGTTATTGAGACAACGTCTCAAAAGTCTCAACGTCCCGTCTTGCCGTGGTGTTGACAGGGCCTGTACGAATAGCTAGCATCCTGATACACCAGAGGGCAGATCCGAAAGCTTAACACTTGTAGTTGTATCAGAGATGGCTATCTAATCCATTTTCAGCCCGAATGCTCCCTCCGCAAGCATATGGTTGAACAGTACGGAGGTTGAGCTCAAAAGTCCTTGCTCGCCAAGAGGGATCGGCAACCACCCCTGTAAACCCCAATAGGGTATAGCCGCTAAATTTGTTAGCAATCTTCCCTAAGCGATTTCTTCACCGTTTTCATCCTCTTCAACTCACAAATACAATGCCGTTGGATATCGTGACCCGGGCAGCAATCGTGACGCTGAAAGCTCCTGCAGCTGGAGGGAAAACCACGCCTGAAGTCCACGAGATAACAGGAATCCCCAAGCGCACAATTAATGACGTATATGCACGAGCAATTAAACGCAGCTTTGATCCTGAACAGCGTCCTTTTCAGCTTCTCAGCGCTTGGCTCGAAGATGCAGCTCGCTCGGGGAGGCCTCTTAAGCGTACGCCTGAGGTAGGAGCCCTGATCATCAGTAAGGTCAGCACAGATCGATTTGGCCGTGAAAAAACCGCTGATGATATTGCCGGCGAGCTCAGGGCTGAGGGTATTAGTATTTCACGGTCGACAGTCCTGAGATTTCTGAAGATATCAGGATATAAGAAGACGAAGCCAACGAGGAAGCCAGGACTGACGGCAGCTATGAGGAAAGAGCGCCTTGCTTGGTGTATTGCCCATAAAGATTGGACCCTTGAAGATTGGAAGAATGTGATTTGGTCAGACGAGACCTCTGTTGTGCTTCTGCATCGGCGCGGCAGCTACCGCATTTGGAGGCTTCCAAAGGAGCGATTTCTTCGCAGCTGTATTCGTGAGAGGTGGAAAGGCTCTAGCGAGTTTATGTTCTGGGCCGCCTTTTCCTATGATAAGAAAGGTCCTTGTTATTGCTGGTCTCTAGAGACCCTGAAGGAGAAGAAGGAAGCTGATGAAGCTTTAAAGATCCTGAACGCAGAGCTCGAGCCGAAAAAGAAAGAGGAGTGGGAAATAGAAACTGGGGTGCGAAGACTAGGGCTTCGTAACTTACCGGGCAAGAAGCCTGTGTGGCGATGGAAGAAGGAGACCGGCAAGTTGCTGCGAGAGGGTAAAAAGGGAGGTATTGACTGGTGGCGATATCAGCAGAAGATTCTGTACCCAAAATTGCTTCCTTTTGCACTGGAATGTATGAAGGAAAGACCTGATACTGTCGTACAAGAAGATAAGGCTCCTGCTCATAAACACCAAGCTCAGCAGGCTGTATATGACGCGGCGGGGGTTCAGCGGCTTCTTTGGTGTTCAAATTCGCCAGATCTGAATGCAATAGAGGCAGCTTGGCCGTGGATGAAGAGATATATAACAAAAAAAGGCGCCCCGAAGAATAGAAGTGAAGCTATTCGCAGGTGGGAAGGTGGGTGGAAGGAGCTTCCGCAAGCTAAGATCAGGGCGTGGATAGAGAGGATACCTATGCATGTTAAAAATATCATCGAATTAGAAGGTGGGAATGAGTACAAAGAAGGCAGGGGTATTTAGGTGTAAAATCCCTTTTTTGGAAGTACCTGATCTTTTACCCCACTTTTGTGATTTTAGCGCGAGCAAGGACTTTTGAGCTCAACCTCCGTACTACCCCAGCAAATACCCTCAAAAACCCGAGTTTTGAGTCAAGCGCCTTGAGTAAGTTGACCTCAACGACACAAGCTACGTCTCCAGCATGACTAACACACTCAGCGCCATGGGTCTTCCAACCAACATACGTCAAACTCGGCAGCGCAACAGTTGTTAAGTCTGGCTATAAAAGCGACCATGCAATCCAAGCATGGGGAACATCCGGGTATAACGATCCGACTAGCTATAACAAACTTTACCAGACCTTCAAAGTCTGCAAAGCATCGCGCTTCCAACTCTCATGGTCCATGCTTCTCCCCAAAGATAGCACCAAATATACAGCGCCTGGCAAGCCTGGCTTGTTCGTCCAAGCTAAAGCTCCTGATGGTCTGTCGTATCAAATGGGCTCTTTCAGCTTCGACACCAAGTCGTTCAGCAGCACTATCTATACTCCGAATTTTAAGGGTACGCATAAGGCTGATCAGTGGGCGAATTTTGTGGCGGACTTTCCGAACTCGCAGACTGGTACTTGGACTATTTCTATGGAGTGGTATGTTATGGGGCCGGGGGCGAAGGGAAGTAAGACTTCGACGCTGAAGTTCAAGATGGATAACTTTGTTGTGAAGCCTAAATGATGATTGGGCCAATAAATCGGTCGATTAATTGAAATTTGATTTGCGCAGGATGCTCTGTCTATATCTTTGATGTCTATAGGCGCCGCCGCATGTTGATACTCAACGGTTAGCCCTTATATCCTTTCCAATTCTACCCTCACACAATTGCTCTTCATCGCTCCCAGTTTCTTCCACTCTGAATGACCGCGTAACTTTGACAATGATCCTGCGGGTACTATCGTCGTCTTGTCCATGGGTTCCGTCTTCTCCTTCATTACTCACCGGTCTTCCAGCCCCAGCTCCATTGCATCTGTTCTACTTGGTCGTCCTCGAACGCGTCCAATGGTCAATAGGTCTGTGCCATGAGAGTTGCTGTAGTCGTTTGTGCCCTTGTCCCGAGCCAGACTCTTGAAGAATGCCCGCAGTGATGGGAGTGAGCCTGCGACGATGCCGACTCCGCATTCGACGACTGTCCAGAGAATGATGTTGCCGACCTGGTCTTTGAACGAAGCTGGTCAGCTAGTAAGTCAGCCATGGTGCACGAGGGGAACATTCAAATGAAGTGCTCGGGGGTGAGGTAGGCGCTCGAATATGGAACGCGGACAATACTCGCTACCGATGCTCTGCGAAAATTGTCAATAACCTCTCACAAACGATGAGGTGAAGTCCGTTGGTGACTAACAGTATTCCCAGGCCCATGATAAGCTGCGCATACAGCTTCAACTTGGCTCGCATTTGTAACTTGCGTACGAGACACATCGGTATGATAGCAACGGCAAAGTCCGTAATGACGTTGGACACCGACGCAGCGTAAGTCAAGACCGTCGGAAGAATCTTGTTCATACATTTCCCCTTTGATGGACTCCAGAATGCTTGGATCGGCTGGCATTGTACCATAATAACGACAAACCCGACGGAGCTCATCAATACGGAAAGGATGATGAGGCCAGACAATACACGTACGTAGACTTTGCCGGTCGCGATTCGAAGGACGGTTACGCAGATGCTCGATTTGACGAAGGCGAGGGTCGCTGTGTAGAAGATCTGCCAGAGAAAGACATACTATGACAGTCAGTAATTGTTGCGGACTAGACTTGGCGTAGCCAACCTTCATCCCCTCTTGAATTTATGATGTTTCAAGTTTTCGCCGAACGGTACCAACGCCTCTGTGGCATCCAATAATGATGATGATGTTATGTACCATATAGGCTACCTGAACCGGTCAGTATGGCATGCCTTTGTGGCGTCTTACCTCGGAGGTAAGCTTACCCAGCCCGCACACATCAGGTAGTCATCTGTACCAATGCATTGGTTCCTCGTTCGAATGTGCGTCCTCAAGAATACGACTATAGTGCATAATATCGACAGTATCACCGTTGTAACAAAAAGAGCGAGAGCGAGCCCTTCAGGTCGAACAAGCTGTAAATCAGTATCAGCAGCCATGGCAGTCAACAACAACAACAGCAAGAAACCGAAAACTCCAAGACAAAAAAAAGAAAATCACATGAGGCACGTCTTGTTTAAATTCCCCTTGAGCTTATCCAAAGGAACAAAATCCATGCATCTTCCCCCAGGAGATATTCGCCAAGGATGTCATGTTGTTGGTTCTTCAATGCAAACTTCACTGGTAGGGATAGTGGAGTTGTCTTGGAATCAAATCAGATTTCTGACCACTCGGATACAGAGCCTGTGGCTAGTAAAACTAGCCCCTGTTGAAGGTCCCCTGTTCCCGCTTGGAGATGATTTGACAGATGAAGATTGTTTTAGTAAAAAGCACGATGATCTTGAACACTTCTGCGGGATGAAGCCCAGCACGGTTAGGTGAAGGATGAAGCCCAGCCGAGTTGTTTGAGGATACGGGCCCTTCGGTTGGGTATATGCGTGCATGTAGGAACAGACTTTGCTTTCTCTTTTATACGATCATCCGTAACTTCATGGTAACTGAAGTATCAACGCGATACATGAAAGACCTTGATTGAATGGTTTTATACCTCAGTCTACTTTGTACGCGTCTAGTTCTATGTCTTTATAATCGTCTATCAGTTCAGCGCCTTATGAACGGGTTCTCCCGTCTCACAATGTATCCGACAGATTTCGCATTCAATGCCTTCCAGTTTAGCCACTAAGCCCTGTCAGCCAGATTGACCCTCCCATCATCATACGATACCATTCTCCCCGTGGGAACATGCAGGGATCGGACTTACAGTAGCTCGCTTAACTAAATTTACCACCACTCGAAACCATTTATGCGCTCAATGCGGCAGAAGATGATCCGTTATGTTGCATCGCGGATCCTGCACGGACATTGACCGCTGTCGTATATTCAGCTTTGGACCCTGGGCTCAAGATTGTGCGGATACATAAGATAAATACCAGGGCCTTGACGAGGAGAGGTTACTTTTTTCTTTGTTTCCCCTTACGTGATTTACTCATCTCCACACTAATCATGTCTTACTCTGTCAAGGATCGGTTTGCCATTGTTACTGGTGGTGGCTCTGGTCAGTGCATACTTAACCATCTCAGGACAGCTTTCATGCTCATTCATCTTAGGTATCGGCCACGCACTTGTTCGATTACTCCTCAATGCAGGATGTTCCGTCGCCGTAGCAGATGTGCGCCTTCGTCCTGAAGCCGAAGAAACGATTAAAGAATTCTCTCATCCTCCCTCCGATGGTAAACCATCTGCCATCTTCTGTCAAACCGACATCTCCGACTGGGCACAAATCTCAGCACTATGGAAGACTGGTCTCTCGAGAAATTCGGCCCCATTGATATTGTGGTAAACAGCGCAGGAGTATATGAGCCACCATCAAGTTCCTTCTGGAACCCTCCTGGCATTTCGCCTCTTGCGGAGGACCCTGAGGATGCACAGGTTGGCCAGTACAAAACTTTCGCCATCAATACCATTGGGCCAATTAGGCTGGCGCAGATTGCTCTTGACTACTGGCAGCAACATCCAGAGGTTCAAGGTAACCTTTTTTTTGTGGCTAGCATGGGCGGTTATATGCATTCTATGCAGACGCCTCTGTACTTTGCAAGCAAGGCTGCTCTTGTGAGCATGGTCAAGTCTCTCAGTGGACTGAAACGGGCACTTGGTGTCCGTAATGCAGCCATATGCCCTGGCCCAGCTCACGTACGTTCTTTTCTACTGTAGTTATTTGGTATGCTAACAAATCTGACAGACACCAATCTTTGAGCAAGAATACTGCCGTGATAGACTCCAACGCGGCGATGTTGCATTGGAGCCAGAGCATGTTGCTGAGCTGACCCTCAAGGTGCTCCAAGAACCACAGTATGGTGATGGAAATATTGTGGAAATTATGATGATTGGATCCAAGAAAAAGCAATCGGTCTATGTACGAGAAGTCGGTTTGGAAGCCTTGTATCCCACTGTCGGTTCTCTGGACATGGGAACACGAGCCATGGCGGAAGAATTGAAGTTCTTTGAGAAAGTGAAGGAGAAGGGCATGCGCTCTTCATCTCAGACATAAAATACCTCTGATATGCATATCAAGTTAACTATCATGATCCTTTCGGATCTGAAAGCGATTTGGACAAAAGTGCGTCACAATTCTCGAGCATTTCCAATCTATCTCAGGTTATACCCCAAATCTCTTGATGGGGCGCTATTGAAGGCATATTTAAGCTCAGATGATCAGCCAGCGCTGGAAATTGCCCTTTTCATCTATTCCGGGCTGACTCTGTGGGTTACAATGACGTACACGATCTACACGCAGATCTCGCTTTACACAATATCTAATAAGCCAAGAACAGTCCCTATGAATAATCTCCAAGTAAAATCAAGTCTTTATATAGAGATGCCTTCCCTGTCGTCGCATGAGATACCAAACTCCTGTATCAGAATCACTACATCATCTCGAATAAATTGAAATCATCTAAATACCTTACCACGAGTCTTTCAACATGCTAGACCGATTCGTCAAGAAGCTCATAGGTGGCGATGAATTTGATAGTCTCCAGGATTCTCAAGCAATCATTGCGAAGGGTCAGGAACTAAATCTCAAGTACGGATATGTGTACGGCAACTACTACGAGAAGAATGCCCGGAAGACGGCCTCCAAGATGAACGGACGATATGTGAACAGCAATGGGGGCAGGCAGTAGCGCAGGATGTAGTAGCTATGCGCGCTAGGGTAGAGAATAAAAAGGCCAATGGGTTGAAACAGGTCTGGAGGGACACGCGACATTTGACTTTTCTGCAAATGACAATAAAGAACACCGATCCTATACTAAGACAATATCTGAGACTTGTAAGCCTTCTAGCAGCCCTTTTATACGGTAAGCATAGGCTCTGGAAGTGCTCTCCAGAGCCTCCATAAGTGGCACCTGCGAACTATCGTCCTTCTTTAGGCGCTTCATTAATTTGGAGTATTTGCTCGTCAATAAAGCATCATGGCTAATCCCAACATGGCCCACTCGCTCATAACCGTCACTTCCCATCTTCTTGATAACGTGGATACCACAGAACGCAAAGCTGTTTTCAACATTGACACCAAGCGGAATGATGAATCCCCCTGTTGTGGGCGGCCATTCTGGGTTTGCTGATTTATCTGCAGGGTTGTCGGGCTTATAGTCATTCGCGCAAAGGTCTTCGATACCAATATCTTCCACTGTTGTGACAGTGTTGCTGGTTTTGCCACGCCATACACTCATTGGTGTAACATGTGTCGACAGTAAGGCTTTCACGTCTATCATGGGAGCCTGTAGCATGATTGACGACGTTGAGCAGTCTCCCATATGGCTCGGACCATCAGAGATATAGTGCACTTCCCGGACGACCACGGATCGAAGTGGGCTCCAGTGCCCATCCCACATTACTTGTGACTTTACAGAAGCCCAGGACCACGACGGGTATCTAGCAAGCCTCGGTTTCTTGACCTTTGGTGTAGGCCAGACCGCCCAAAGAAGATCGAGCGGGAGGTGCTTCTCCCATATACCTGCTAGATATCTATCATCTGGTCGAGTATGTTGCATGCGCTGAGCAACACCCGCTAGTGCTATCGTCTTGTCTGATTCGAAAGTAATGTTCAGTCTGGAGTACTCCTGAACCGTTCGATGCCATGTGAACTGGTCCTTATCACGAAGAGTGTCATCGACGCAGCTAAATAGTGTAGCCTTGAAACTCTTGCCGTCGTTGTAATCCATGTCATTACATCCGCTTTCGCTGCGTTGTGAAGCTCGGCATACCCAGATGACTTCCTCGTTGCAGAAGTGCAGTACCCGTGGTGACAATCTCATCTCTTGATAAATCCATGCACGGTTCAGCAGTGGATAGCTATCGTTCTTGTCTAATTGCGTCCAGTGATCTGGAAAGAGTGGCGGCCGTTGACGGACATAAATGTCTTGGAAACCGGGAACCAATTTGGCCACGTATTGATGGCTAGTTTCTGAGAAACACCCTTGAGAACCATCACAGGATTTCGTAGCTGCGATAGTGAGGAAAGAATGCTGGTAAATATCCGCCATCTGAGCTGCCTGTTCCTTCCAGTCTTCGTCGCTGTCCTGAATGATGCAAAGTGAGTCAATCCAAAGATAGAAAATTCCAAGACTGCGACATATATCAACAGCATCCCGGAACGTCTTCGACAGCCGGTCCAAGGGAACCTCTGTCTTGAACTGCCCTAGGGTTTGCGTTGTTGTCTTCACGATGTTGATTGTTCCCCAGCAATGGCTCAGACAGGCGTAGCTCAACTTTTGCCCAATATTCTCTCGAAGAGTCAGCGTCCCATGACTCAGATTGAGTAGTCTCTTCGGGCAAACGAAAGAGGCAGAGGAGTCTTGAATCTGAGACCGGCAGAAATCATGAGAAGTCATACACTCCTTTATCCAAGACTGGATTGTGGTGGTTGTCGTCTGAAATTCTGTAGTGCTGGGGAAACGACCTAGAGACAACCGTGTAATGCCCAGCCCAGCATCTTCAACCCCTATGATATGTATCATTAGCGAATGAGCAGCAAAGCTCCAATCATTAGGTTAACACGAAGCCATATGCGAAGGAAAACGTTCGTCGTCAATATGGGTACATGGTGAAGACTTGCCATGCTGGTTAAAAACCTCCAAGGAGAACTCTCCACCGAACCATTTAACTAGAACGTAGCCTTGAGAATGAAATGTGGTTTCCGTGATGTCTTTGACATCAATGTGTGATGCTCCTTTCCTGATGCATTTCAATACGAACGTGCACCGGGGACAATCAGCCTGAACTGCTTGTGATAACTCATCGTATGTGCAACCTTGATCGGCATTATCGGGAGATGCTGGAAAACTACACACGATGCAGGTCATTGTGCTGTAGAAGATTAGGCCTAAGATACGGTGTTTCGTGCTGAAGAAAGACGCGTCTTTGATGAGTTGAATGATGTGGTAAGCAACGTGATTATAGACTTGGAATCTCAAATTTATGTGGTTATAGGAAGGTCTTTGCTTTAAGATTATTTGGGCCAGGTATCGTGATCTTGGATATTCTATCAATCAGGGTTGCAAATTGGGACACAATCTCGCCAGGCCAATTGAAGTCAGCTGGCATTTTACAATTCCCCATTACAGCAGCGGGGAAAGCAGCCTTGAGGCTCCTCTTAATGGTCAGCCTGGAAGGTTTCCGTCAGCCCACGGAGGTTTAGCCCCAATATAGGCTCTACCCTGTAGCCAAGAAATTTAATGCGGTGTACTTCTACCATTTGCCAGCTCCTCGGCTAATAAGTATAATTAGAAGTAAGATTAGGGACAGAAAGAAAACCTCAAAGCTTTTGTAATATTTTTCCAATAAGACTTTGTAGACCAATACTCAACAAGGTTTTCTAAGGATGACCAAGTACTACGAGAAATAAAGGAGATGGGGCTTTTGTCAACAGAAGAGCACCTAACGGTGCTATGTGCTGATGGTTTACCGTATGGGCTGTAAAGGCGTTCGATTAAATAAGGATCTGGCAGGACTAGCAGAGTTGATATCTATAGCTTCATTTTGTGGAAAAGATGGAGTTCAGCTCTCTGTCAGAAGCAGAGATTGGCAGCGTCATAGATACAGCCATGCCAAGAGGATCCGATCGAATCATCGCTCGATATTAAATCGGAGAGAGCCCGGCGATCAAGAAGGGAAAAGACAACCCCCAACTGACGAAGATCTCCTTCAGCTTGTACTGAATCGGAAACTGGATATCTGCCCTTTCAGCTCGACCAGGTCTTCTTCGGCAGTTACGAGGTAACGTACGCAACCATCGACCGATTTAGTTGCCCCGTTTCTTTTCTCTTGTGACAAGAGCTCACTGAAGCATCCAGATTTGTGCTGAATGTGCATTCGTACAGATGAAAAGAGAAATTCGTGCATGATCTCACATGCAAGGAAGGTCAAGAGGCCTCGAAACCGAGACCTGCAGCTAGCTAGCTCTGCCGTCCGAACTCTGAACCCTGTAAGCCGTCAACGTCTTCTTGGTCCATCAAAGTCTAGGCAGAGTGGGGTAACATGCCATTCTTAGTAAAGATGTGACAGCTGAAAACCCCAATCTAGCTGTCTACTCGGCCCGTGATGGGGCGGCCCGTGCCAGACGTGGTGTTGTAGTTTCATGTTGACGTAAAGATCTGTGTAGCGTGTTCTGCCGCTAGTGACAAATTGGTCGTGATTCAATTCGAGTGCATTAATATATTGGGACACTATTGAGTTGAAGAACTGACATGTAACTCTTCAGTCTGGTTTCCTCGAACTATCTCGTAGCCATCACGTAGTCCCTTTGTCGATGGCGCCAGAGGCACGGGAAGACGACGTAATTACCCAAACTTGTTCAGATCTTCATGTGAGTTGAGAGCAGGCTCTCATGTGAATTAATGGCAGTTTCAAGCTTAAATAGGGTGGATGAGTGCTGGTGAAGACGAATCCAACAAGCGCAACTGAATAGCTACAACTTTTACTCTCAATTACTACCATTATCTCTCTGCAAGCTCGCCTTGGTCATCATATCCACCATGGCTCCCAGTCAATCCAATCCCTCCAACCAAAGTACCTCTTTGACTTTGTGGTCGCCACCACCCAGGAAAGCATCAATTCCGGGCTGGTTCAATATCTTCAAAACACAGCTACTAAACAGCCCTATACCTACCTTTGCTTCCTGGCTGATAAGAATGGAGACCCTACCAAGGAAATATCCCTCGAGGAAGTTGTGAAACAGAGTGGAGGGATCAATCCCTTTGACATCCCTGACGGGACAGACTACAGCGACCCACGTATTAAGAAGCTGACAGAAGTCCGTCTGGTTTGCGCTATCAGAATGAGAACTGGTATTCCGCCTGGTTGCATCGTCAACGTTCCCAACAGAGGCCCGCAGCTAAAGCTGCCTGAACCTATTGTCACGTTGGCCAAGACCTCTGAGGCTGTGATCTTTAACATGCACTGCTCCGATGTTACCAGCATCAAGAACAACGTTTCGAGTGGTAAGTCTCGAATGACCCACTGGAGAGAGGCTATGCTAATACCGATGCTCTGAACACAGCACGGGGATCCGAAGGCTCATGGGTCTGGTTCAAACAACCATCCGGAAACCCGTGGTATATCAGGACACAAACCAACCTCTTGAACGAGTCTCTGGACAAGAATCTCGATACCGAGTACTTTAGGAACCACCCAGAAGAGCGTGACGCCCTCAAACGCAAACTCGAGAACATTTCAGGATCAGCTTTCAGCCTTCAACAGCTCCTCTTCAACCTCCAGAGCGCCGTCGCACAAACCGCCCCAACCTTTGCCGGCGTTACTGACGAAGCCGCAAAATACCTCTTGGAAAAGTCTTTCATTAATATTTGGTCCAAAGTCGCCAAGGACTAAGGTCTTCCACTTATTGGAGTCACTAAGTTCTGTGTGGTGATTATAAGCTCTCAGCCACAGGTCTCAACTGCAAATAACACATCTAGCTCACAACTTNNATAAGAAGAAAACCTAGAATATAACTCTTTTGCCTCCCTTCAGGGGGTATAAGAAGCTCCAATGCGTCCGCCAAGACGATCCAACTCAGCACCACAAAATCCAAGGATCTTGCGAGACAATTGGGGTCACCGCTGTTGCTCAATACCCAGATGGATCACCCCTTCGTTTGACCGCTCTGGAGCGTTGGGTTAGTCCAGTCGTTGACTCTAACTCTGGCGAGGTGATCAAACATCCATCCGCTCTTCAGCTATCCGCCACGACTCTCAACTATCTCTGCGCCACAGATGGGCATCAACTACCAGGTGCCTCGTCCTTCAATTGGAACTGTATTGAGCCTTCAGAGGTAGCCCAATCGAGCGGTGTTATTTCCATTAAGCGGGATACCATGGCACAATACCTGGCTAACGTAATGGTACCCCGCCCTTTGGTGCAATGGTCAAGCACCTAGGCAAGCCTCCCAGCGGCAACACAGGAGGCAGTAGGTTTAAAACCTATAAAGGGCACCTTTTGATCCCTCATTAAGGCAGGCCTTTAAGGTAAGCTTAGCATATTAATTAAGGTTAAGGCAATTAGCTTATTATTAGGCTATAATAGCAATATAATTAAGAATTATAGGGAATTTAATTAGCTATTTATAATTAATTAATTTAATATTAATTTAATATAATTTAATTTAAATTAAATAAAGCTTAATTTTCTCTATTTAATAAATAAATAGTTAAAGATATAAAGAGGTAATTAAATTAGGTTATAGTTAACTTATAAAGAGAAGGGAGATCTCTAGTTAGTGCAGGTAACTAATAATAACTCTATTCAAGTTCTGAGGGTCACAGCAGATAACAAAGTCGGCAAAGTCACCTACTACTACGGCTTCTCAAGTGGACAGCAGCCTACAGTCAAGGTGAAAAACTCTGGTCCTCTAGTTGCGACACTGGACTACAGCCATACGGCTTCGGAGTGGGATCAGAATGCTGCCACCTACGGCGAGCTCAAGATCACTTCGACTTATTCTTGCAGCATTTTCTTCGGGCAGTGTGACTGGAGCAAGTTTCCTTCCTTCATCTCTTTACTTGGATCGGTGCAGCGGGAATCACTATCATGTTCAAAATCGCCCGCGGAGTCGCTCCATTCCCCGATAACGCTACAACTCGTGCATTGATCGACGCTCAAGACTGGGCCTCGTTCTCTGCAGTCTCGAAACAGGGATTCTCGACGAGCGAGGTTGGTTCATCGTCCGATGTGAAGGACAAGAGTGACCTGGGAATATCGCAAGAAGTTGGGCAAATGATTTACAGTGCGGGCCATGCACTCGCCGGTTTCGTCGCGTTCACAGGGAACTTCTTGTTCTTTGCCGAGGCTATGGATGTCAGCCCAGCCAATGTCTTCGGCATGCCCTCAGCTATCATGGGTGATATCGGTGCCCTCGCAGCAGGCGGTGCGGATTTCCTTGTCGTCAAGATGCCCATCGAGAACAAAGCCGTGTCTACCATGCGCATAATCACCACCGTTACCACCGTCATTTCCAAGATCATCTTCTCCGGCCCTGGTCAGAAGTATCTCGCCAAGGGCTACCTGTCGTCCATGAAGGCGAATGATAACCGTAAGATTGGAGCGGTCTTCAACACGGCCTTGGTGTTCCCGGCTCTTTTCTGCACTTGTTATCATTTCTGTGAGCTTTCGAAGAAGCCTGTCAGTAAGAAACGTTCGTTGGCTATTGTTGGGGAGACTTCGAGTATGGTGCAGTATGTAGGACGGATTTCGTATTGTGTTGCCATTTTTGATCCTGAGCCGTCGACGAGGCTCATACCTGCCAGTGTCATGGCGGGATGTAATGTTGTCATGTTTGGATTGGAAACTGCAGGTGCCTTGATCTTTTAATTAGACTTACGGTGGCTGAGTTGGGATAGATGTCAGAAGATAGTAATCTGACCTTGGCATGAGAGTAGTTGGGCAGCAATACATGTAGCTGCCTGAGTACTTCTCGGACAAGCAATACTAACAAGGGAACCATCACTCCTTCTTAATCCGAGAAACTCTCAAGTATAAATTGATGCCAAAAAAAAAAAATACATTAGCCTTTTTATTTCAATTATCCGCAAAATACTGCATGATGGGGTCTACAGATGGTAAGCTGTGCGATACATGTGTTACGGCTTTGGAGGCGACAAGGAAATCATAAAATGGGTTGACTACTTTGAAGTTGGTCGCAACTCTTTTAGAAACTACCATCGCTAGACATATCGTGATTTCACTATGAGAAAAAATGGCGATTGCTTTATCTGTACCTGGTTATGGAATAAGATTCCACCCCCGCCCAACAGAAACCCCCCCGACTCTTGATCGTTTTCGGATATACTGCAATACTGATAGGCCCAATCCTGAGTTTCATGTCGTGTGTCCCTGGGCCACCGATGTTGAACTCAAAGCTACATTCACCCTAGAGATATAAAAATCCTCAGCAGCTAACCTATACAGTGTCCGTTTTTCCCTGCCAGAGTTATTGATGTCGACAAGATTGGGGCTGGTATGGTGCATCTTCGAGAGAAAGCCGAACTCAAAGTACCCTATATCGGCGAGAAGCACAGAATTGGTCAGCAACGGAGAGAATATCCGGCGTACTGGACACTGTCCCACCGATGGGGTGACTCAAAATTGATTCAGCAGCTCTTGAAACGCACAGAGCATCAGTTCCGGAATGGAATCAGCGTCACCAACTTGTCACCAACTTTCCGCGATGCTGCCCTGCTAGTTCATCAATTAGGCTTCAGATATATATGGATCGACTCCCTATGCACCTTCCAAGACTCCCTCAGCGACTGGCAGCAAGAAGCCAAAGCAATGGTCGATGTGTATCGCCATTCATTTTGCAACATTTCTGCCATTGCTGCGTCATACGATCCCAGTAGAATTGGTCTGTTTTGCAAGCGAAGACTCCCATCGCGGCTTCTGTTTCCTTTTAAGATCCAAGAGGACGTTCTGAGCCCTAGCAACTCAGTGGAAAAGGGGCCGTTGGTGTTTTTTAATGATTCCCTCTGGACGGATGAGATTGAAGATGCGCCCTTGAGTAAACGTGGATGGGTGGTACAGGAGCGCTTCCTATCCAGACAGCGTACAAGGCGGCGAGACTGGAGCTTGCTAAGAGCAGAAAAGCAATACTATCCGGTCTTCCATATACTTCACTGAAAATGCCAGCCTCCCATCACGCTCAGTGGGGCAGTGTTGTCTCTGTCTATGCAAATTGCGCTCTAACCAAAGAGTCAGACAGACTTATCGCCATGTCTGGTATCGCCAAGGTCTTTCAGGAGGTCAACAAAGACACATACTTAGCAGGCCTCTGGAAGAAAATCGCTCATTCAGATCTTACTTGGAAGACTAATGCAAGTGATGGAGGCGATGTACACCGCAGCGAGTCATACGCTCCGACATGGAGCTGGGCTTCAGTTGTTGGGGGACATAGGACACTTGATGTTATGCATCAGAGGTACGGAAGCCTCCCAATTGCGCTTATGAAACTTGTCGAGGAACGAATTGTACCGGAACCGCCAGGAGGTGATCCTGCAGGGCTGCTGCGTTCAGCCGAGCTCGATATTGAGTGTATGCTGTATTACTATCGTTGGACGGCCACGTCGGCCACGCTTGCAGTTTTTGAAGACGAGACTAGACTTGATCTCTATTTCCAAAAGGAATTTAGCTCGCAAGGCCTACATCTAGACACCACGGATATGGTGCGAAAGTTCAAAGAGACGGTGGAGGTGGAAGGAGTTTGCATGCCACTATGTGGGGGACACGGAGGATATGGAGGGGGCACAAACGCATTCACCATGCTGGAGCATGTTTCAGGGATTACATTTAAACGCATTGGAATTTTTGAGCACGGGGAAATAGGGAGATGGATCAGTGAGTGGTCTGGATCTGGCACATGCATTACACTCGTATAACTTGGAGTCATATGATCTTCCTCTTCAAAGAAAGCCCTGTTGAAGTGGCATTCGAAAGTCCTCCCTCACGAGGATGATACTCAGTAGCTTTATCGAGAGTTGATTTTCACTTGGAACGGAAACTCGGCAAAGATCGAGATGGTAAAATGTCCGTGATTCTTGATTTTCTTTCTCTAACCTTGCAGTAGCGAGGGTCTCGGAAGTTTTACAAGATTCAATCACAGAGCTTTATTCTATGCTCGTGCATCTCTATACGAGAAACGCGTGTCTTCAGGGGCGAAGGATTATAGTATAGATGCAGATCTCTCCTGGATGGCGGCGAACCCTATTGAGCGGCCGCTCATGCATACTCATATAGCGGCCGAACCATACAGTGTAACCTAACCATTTACTAGTACGACGATCCTCTGTAGTCTCACGAGCTTCACTATCACAAATTGATTGATACCTTGACTCTGAAATTATCTACTGAGTGCACCTGTCGTTCTTCTTTTGGAAGCTGCTTTTCTTTCAGTACCGCGCACCCTCGTATCCAAACTGCATATCGATTGATCGCCCTGTTATTCAGTTTTATTCAGCAATTGGGTCTGTCTATCTAACATCGGATCGTCGATTGTCTTGCTCTTGAGTTCCCTTGTTGCCACTTTGATGTTCCTTGAAGGGGCTTTGTTGAAGTATAAAAGGCCATCAGCCGGCCACCTCAACGACTCACTACCAACACTAGTTCACAACAACCTTGACATAAGTAGACCAAGTTATCAAAAGTCTTTCTGAGCAATTCATACTCAGTAAGCTCGCATTCGTTGGCTGTTAACTTTCTTAGCCTTTACTAACTCCTAACAGAAAGCCATCATGAAGACCACCGCCATGCTCATGATCGCCACCTTGGCCAGCAGTGCCCTCGCCCTCGAAGTCAAAGACGCTTCAACTGCTGGTCGGCACTCCCGGCTCACCAGCCTGCAACCGCCAATGCTTGATCACCATTTCTCCAGTCGACGGTGCCTCCACGCAGAGGTCCGACGGCTTCCTGGACCCCTGCAAGGAGTACGCCACTGGTCAGCTGAAGGGCATCAACCGTTCTGTTGACGGAGGTCGCCTTAACATCAACGGTGTCGGAGGTAACCTCGTTATCGACTTTGTCAAGAATGGGCGTGATCGCCGGGCTTCTTCACTAATTGCAAGGAAGCTGTTTTTACTGGTGCGCAGTGTAGTCTCAAGCAGGGAGGCTGTGATAAGCAGGCTGAGTCGGGCTAAAGATGTCTTTTGTGTGTATTAATTGTAAGAAATGGTCTGTTTTCCTGTTTTCAAGACACGCTCTTTATCAAATATCAAGACTATCAGTCACTCGACTAAATATTTATCCTCAACCAAGCCATAACTTGAAACGGATTACGAGTTTATATATCGGTCTACTTTACTTCATGTACCTGTGTGACTCGGTTCTGGTCAACGTATCATGAGAATTCATAGATGAACATATATGTGCGTAAAGAAAAATAATTCTTGGTGTATTTCCTCACGATCTGCAGTCAAATTCATGTGGTCATGGAAAGTTTCAAATCACAAAGCGGGTCTCTTAAATGGTGCACACAAGGGTAATTAGGTCCGCCTACGTTATAACAGCAGAAGTCCATATCTGCCAGAAGGATAAATAATAATCAGTTGTGACCAAAGCCCCTTTTCGGAAACTAGGCTTATCAAAATTGCTTCTGCCTTTTCAGCTTTCATTTAACCACCTTCTTGACTTGGAAATATGTCTGTGCGAAGAGTTTCACTACCTGGACACTTAACCCCGTTGGATGTGACACTCTGTTGGTTGTCCCTTGTCACTCCTGCATATGCACCTAGACAAATCTGGAAGTGTACTGAAGAAAATGCCGGGGAGGAATATGGACTTGCATCTAACCGTGCAGAAGAGGGAATGCGTTGAAACCCGTCAGAAAAATGTATTTTAATACAATATACTCGCCTTGCTTGACTTTGCCCTTCGGTTGAACCATGAATGGTGGTGAGAACAAAGTCAGATCATCAGTTGCAACCCTAGCATTTTCGTTTGCGGCTCGGGCCTCGACTATACCTATCCCGATCATCGGCTGCATATTATCCGGAGATGACGACCCTGTTTAATTAATGGCCCATGTAAACTTGTTCTTGGCTTGGGCGCACGAATCAGTCAAAACAAATAAGCTTGTACTGGTCCTTTACATCCTGCACTCGCTGACGGGTCCTCTTTACCTGCGAAGGGCCCCCATCATTCATTGTTCTCTGAAGCCCCTACGTTCCTAACCGCCAACATGCTTTCCATTCCACTCTTGACTATTCTAATTTCGATATTCGCTAATAGTGTCTTCTGCAAAACGAAATTCCTACGTCCTCCAGAATGGAACTCCGATGTTGACAGTAAAGCCGGCATGGAGGAAAACATAAGATACAAAGTCGGAGATACGATCCAGCTCCTTTGGGAAACTGATATTGAAGAGTTTGACCTTTACGTGGTGCAACAGTTACGTACAATGGTTTGGCCAAGATTACTGGACTGTAGGATATTCCTCGTATCTCTTGTTCAAGCCTTACTGACCTAGGCGCCCAGCGTCCAGCACCGAGTGGACAGCTGAGTGGGATGTTTCTGGTTCCATGAAAAATAACGAAGACTCGGTCTATTCTTTTACTTTGCTTGGTCGCGACTCTATGGCCGCAACGCAATTGTTTAATGTCACCGCCCCGAACCTCGAAGCCACGACTGTCACCACATTGCAGACCTCAACCACGACACGGAGCACTTCTTCTCAACAAGAGGGAACATCCACTGGGCAGCCCATTTCTACATCTACGACTACAGATCAGTCCCCAAACAAAGAAACGAGTTCAGATACTGGTCCGGATTCCGACTCTGGAATGTCTAAGGGCGAAATTGCTGGCGCAGCTGTTGGTGGAACCATTGGCGGTCTTATACTTCTTGGTGCTGTCGGATGGTTGGTCTGGAGAAGATTTGTACGAAGCAAAAAAGACGCGGACGTCTCAGTGGTTTCTCAGACTCAGCAACAGCAATTTTACTCTTATGAGTCGAAGGCTGAGCTACCCGGCGACCCGGCGGTGGAGGTTTATCCTTCAGGGTATGCTAGAAGTCATCCGGGGTTGCATGAAGCACCTTGATGGGAAGGGATTGAATCAGAAACTTTGAGTTGAAGAATCAGAGGTGAAGTTTACTCATACGCAAATAATTTATGGAATTAGATTCCTGCTGGAATAAGTTTAGGTCATGGGAACTGAAAGACCTCATAATGCACGAAGGGAAACGTGGTCAAGACCTTTCGAAGGACCAATCACTTTAGTTAGAACCTCCGATACAAAAAGACTCGGGCTTTCTGTCTGTCATTTACGCGTACGACTGCGCCCTTCCGATGCCGTCAGTTGCAATAGTAATCTAAGCAACTCTTCGATTGGCTTTCTAGTGTATCAAGACTAGTCACAAGTTCAAGAGACCATTCATCAAATGTTTATAACTGGGGTACCTCGGATTTCTTAGTAAACTCGTAAGAGATAGATTCCCTGGAAGTCTTTGATACTATGTGGCCATATCTGTCTTCTTGAAAAGGGAACACCTCACCATTGTTGGATAAGCTTTCCACTAACTCAATTTGCGAGGTCATGATTCATTACGTATAAGCCTCTAAAAGCCACTCTTCACAAAATCGGCTTCTAGGGATTACTTTTTACCATTTCAGCTTTCATTTAATAATCCTCTAAACTAGATACTCTGTCAGTGTGAAGACTTTTATCACCTGGTCAAATGATCTTGTTAGACTTGACGCTTTTTGGGATGTGGATTTTTCTTTTGTTCTACTTCAATATGCAGACAGGCAAGTAAAGAATCATACACGATTATATAATATAATAAGATTTATTTGATGTGGCATTGCTGCGGTGTAAAGAGAGCATAGGATCTGACCAGTTGACTTGCTACATGCTCGGAATGGTGTATATGTGTTTGTAAACGGCGTTTTGCTTTCTGAGATTTCCAAACTCTAACCTGATATCGTCAGAACATCACTCACAGCGGCCAGACTTTCGGCATGGTTATCGGGCCTCAATTAAACCTTTGAGATATTGGTGGCGGCATTATTGTTGGGGCATACGAGCCCTGGCTTACTTCAAACTCCATTTCGACATTGGCCATGACTCTTAGATCATCTTAAATGTACGTGGCTCGCCATTGACTTCGGAAATTACATGACTCCGTTTCATCCAGACCCTAGGATCTCTTGTATCGGTCACAGACAACAGATGTGGATGGGCAACACGCGAACCTGTATGTTTGGCAGATGAATCCTACAAACAAGAAAGGAGGACAATATGCACTGTTAGACAGTATGACAAATTTCCTTTTGCAGCCTTTCGAAAGTATACTGATCTGGGATTGCAGGAGATAGCCTATCAAATTCCACTAGCTGGAAGGCCGAATATGACATGGGCCGCTATTTGAGACATGGCGAAGACTCTGTTTTCTGGTTTGGAATATATAAATCTGGTGATCAGAAGACACCATTGGCTGGGTCCCAATACATAAACGTCACCGCCCCGGATTCTGGTCGGCTCCAGACCGTCACAGTTTCAGAAACTGTAACCTCTCTACAAGAGTCAGCCACCTTACAGCTGCCACCACAATCCACCACCCAATCCGGTCCTGATTCTGCAGTAACCGAGATACCCTCCAGCCAAGAAAGAAAAGCGAATACTGGGTTCAGTTCGAGGTCTGGATTGACAACTACTGAGATAGTAGGTGTCGCCGTCGGTGCAACACTTAGCGGCATCCTGATTCTCGGCGGCATCGGGTGGTTGGGCTCGAGAATGTTAACAAGGCGCTAAAGTCCAGATAGACCCGGCGCGCAGAACCAACAGCCATACCACTGGGACTCCAAAGAGAGGGGACGTGCGGCGTACCTTTCTGTCTCTGCGAGAAGGATAGGTGGAATGCTCGAAGCGCCGTGACCAGAGAGATATTACAAAGCTGGTGCTTGCTGCGAGTGAGCGAAATTCCTAATAGTTTAGTATTTAAAGGTCAAGTTCTAGGTTGAGGCAAGGCTACCTCAGTACTTTTCCTAGCCAGGAATAAATTTGCTCAGGATTATACTGTACTTGGTGTATACACACCGATGTCGTTGATTTGTGGTTGATTGAATTAATAATCTTAATATGACTGCTGCTGCCTCTGACTCACTCACCGAAATAGCTCACTACTAAAATGCTCACCTATTCCTTCAATTGCAAAGCAATAATATCCTGAATATCAGCAAAAAAAAAGTAAAGACGCCAAAATGAGTCTTTCATTCACCACTCTCGACGTTTTCACCAACACAGCCTTTGAGGGCAATCCCCTCGCGGTTGTAACGATTCCCCCACCAAGCCAACAGGCTCCGCCCACCCAATCTCAAAAGCAACGCATCGCCCGCGAATTCAACCTCTCGGAGACTGTCTTTGTTCATGATGTTGAAAATCGTGGTGAGACGGATGAGAGAAAGATTGATATCTTTACTCCAAAGTTTGAACTGCCATTTGCGGGGCATCCTACGATTGGCACGGCCGTGTTTCTCCAATCCCAGGGCGTCAAGACAATGATGGCAAAGGCTGGCCGAATTGATCTTGAATTTGAGCAGGATGGTTCTGCGCGTGCTTTAATTCCACATGATGTTAGACTTCACAAGGAGCGTGTGCCAAAGTCTGAATGTGAAGCTGGTTCAGATGAGAAACTCACCCAAGTCGCTGCCGCTGACGAGGGAGCACCGCTGTTTAGCATCGTCAACGGAATGACTTTCGCCCTCATCGAACTACCATCTCTGGAATTGCTAGGCGCTGCGAAGATTGGAGCCATGGGTTATATTTCTGGTGACCTGCAAGATGATGGCTGGAAACATGACTTTGACTCGAGGCGCTACTACTTCGTCCTTTTGAACAGCGAAAGCTCGTCTGATGGAAAGAGATTCGTACAGAATCTTCGCACGAGGCTCGTCAAGCGCGCTATGGAAGACCCAGCCACGGGCAGTGCTGCGTGCGCTTTGTCGTGTTATCTGGCGTTGCACAAGCTTTCTGGGAACTCGATCAGATTTAATATCACGCAGGGTGTGGAGATGGGACGGGAGAGTCTTATCGTGGTAGATGTTGAGGTCGAGGCGGATGGTGCTGGGGAGAGAAAGGTCAAAGCTGTCCACCTTAGTGGGAAGGCGGTGGAGGTCATGAGCGGTACAATTCGGGTACCTCAGTGAAGGCATCCACGGGAGCATAGTGAGCCAGTGACTATGGCTACAGCCATCTTGTATGTAGTTTGATAATTGCGTACCCGAATATATGTGATCAATTCTAATCCGTATCTTGTCATGAAAGAACTGGTGTTGAAGCATTGACGTAATTCACGGGTATGGTCCTACAAACATACGTGGGCTTTTCAGGCAGCCCTGGTCGTTTGGTGGTAGTTGTCAACCAGCTTTTGTCTATGCCTGGTGCTAACATTTGCCACTGTAATCTGCAAATTTAGGGTTAATCTCATACACAAGTTACAAACACTTGACATCTGCAGCATTGCTTGCGAGGTAGGTCACCAAAACAGTACTTGGAGATATTAGGGTTCTTTGCTGCAGGCATCCCATATCGCGGGGTACTTTTCGGATGCTTGCGCATCAAGCTGCAAACTTTGCTTCCAAGCAGATGAAGAAGGTCAGTAGCATCTCTTCATCACTAGTGTAGTGGATCAAACGGTGTAGCAGCTCCATACCCTTGGTTTGTTGACCTAAAGCTACTAGATAAAGAGTACTATTGCTATCAAACCTGACTTGTCTTTACTGTTTTGATCGACCAAACGAAAAGCCAACAGTCGTGGATCCACAATAGAACCAACAGTGAGGTCAAAATATGTAGCTATCCGCCATGACAGTGCCAGCCATTGCTTGGTTTGATCCAACTAGAGGCTCCAACCAAGCTAAGGATTCCATTCCTTCTTTGCTTCTAATTTTTTCTCTCTTCTTTTCTCTTCCTTTTCCTCCCAAATCACCAAACTAATCGTCAGACAT
Organism: Fusarium hostae; assembly: GCA_002234235.1. Lineage (NCBI taxonomy): Eukaryota > Fungi > Ascomycota > Sordariomycetes > Hypocreales > Nectriaceae > Fusarium > Fusarium hostae. Next base: position 84,363 of record NJCR01000397.1, read on the forward strand.
CATGGCGACACCCTCACTGCCATGCGTGAACTGCAGCCCTGATGGTACCGACTGCCAGAACACCGGCAAATCCAGCTGCACCAACTGCCATCTTGTCGTCGTAAGGAACCAGCCACCAATACTCCTCCGATCTTCATGCATTGTGCTCACTCACATCTTGCAGTACTGCAGCTCCGACTGCCAGAAAGCTCACTGGCCCATCCATAAACTCGACTGCAGATCATCCTTGAACAAGACAACTAGTGGGCTGTGCAGGGACAAGAACCTGCATTTATAGGGCCGGCGGTAAGCGTCACCTTTGGTGGTAAGAAGTACTTGTTTGGGAATGTTCCAGCGCTCGACGTTCTTCGCTTTGATGCGAATGAAGCCGAGGCGTATGAAGGCCAGCTGCGCTTGTTGTTTGCCGGTACGTAATACTACGTAATACTATTGCCTTGAAAGACCAGTGAGGCCCAACTAACTACATGTTCCTCCTTAAGCCTCTGGCGACTTGAGAAATGTCGTTAAGACCGTTGCTCAAATCCCTCCGAGCTACCACCAGCCTATTGATATTATCATGAACGACCGTGACATCGACATCGTGGCACCAAACATCATCGTGCTTCCCATCGCTCTTACAGTCGATGATCAGGATGAAGCTGTCAATTGCATGCTCCACATTTGGTATTCGGCATCCATCCGCAAGTCCCATGTTGACATCCTCAAGCAGCGCGTTCGACCTCTTATCCAAAGCGTCTGCGACAAGATCAAGGGCAAGCCTGCCAAGAATATCTTGGGAAAGACTTGGACCTTCGAAAAGCGATCTCTGAGGATTGTCATGGAGAAGTCAATGTGGGATAAACTGCTGTCATTCCTGGATGTTCCTGAAGACTTGACTATCGAGAAAGCAAATGAGGTTCGCAGGGCTGTAACACTCGCCGGGTCCCGAGTGGACTATCGCGAACATCATTTCCTCTTCCTGGCTCCGGCCCTCCGAGTTTCCAAGCAGCGTTTTCGTCAGGATGGCCTTCTACTGCCCTTTGGAGCTCAGCGGAGCGAGTTTTGCGAACTGAATCCGTCAGTGATGCCCTTCTGTTCAATGAGCTCAAGCTGAAACTCATAGGACTTTCTTTCAATCCGCAAACAATTGGCCGATGCTTGACAGCACTGATCCTTTGCATGGATGGTCGCTTAATGAGGTTGAGAAGACGCTGACCGGACCTGCGACATTTGATATCTATGGCAAATTGCTTCACCATGTTCGATCTATACTGGGAAAGTTCGTGGCCCGTATCTCCAAGTCGACTATCGCTTTTCAGCTTCTTCAGGTCAATGCAGCTACCCTTCCTGATCATATTGACAGGTCTTTTGATCGCATCGAGGCAAGTATCCGGTGTTCCACCAAAGCCAGCCCATCGTTTCGTTGCACTCTAACATCATTATAGGTGTCAAACATCTCGGACGCTGGATATCTCGGTATTCGGAGACGAAAGTCAAGTGACACGTGCTGCCGCTTTTATGGCTCTTCATCAGCCCTCCTTCAGTCCCCCATCAACCCCACTCAGCTCTTCTCACCCCTTATGCTGAGCACTAAGCCAGTGCCGCTCTTGTTCCTATTTCTGGGCCCAAACTTTGAGTCTACGCCACCTATTCTGACTCAACAAACGTTACAGCGACCCCAACCGGCGTCAACCTCCGGTCACCTTTTTGGTATCAGGATTCCGGTTTTTGATCCCTTAACAAAACTCCAGCAGCAACCCAGGTGCCGATGTTGCTGGCAAGGTCAACTGGATCTGGGCCATTGCTGTCTGAAGAAGACATTGTGGAGAGATATGTTGACGCACAAGCTGATATATCTGTCCTTCACGCAGAAATCCACTCAGCTGAGGATTGCTTATGGTATCACGTGCACCTGTTGACTTTTGCAAGCTTGTCTCCCATTCGTCCATCTTGACCGGGGCATAACTGAGAAGCGAAACCTATGGAAAACGGATCTTATAACAGCATAGGTATTGTAAGCTAATATCTCTGTAGCTATCTTTCTTCTGGAGACATCCTATAGTTTCCTTATCCGATCTCCCTAGCTGCCAGTAAACCCAAACCATCAAGCCTTTCAGTTATGTCTGTCTACCTAACACCGGGCCTGAAACCAGATGCAATATTGATGCGACACTTCTTCTTAACTTGTTGATCGTAAATAGCATAGCCTATCAGCATCAAACAAATCGTCAGAAAACTGTCTTTCAGAATGATCAAGAAGTCTTTCGGCTCGAACTTACATCTTAAGTCACGGTCTACCACTTGTATAACCATGGTGAAGTTGACCCTGTAGTGCTTTTTCCCAACTGTTCGACCATCTTCATAAATAACCGGCTCCACGGGCTTGAGGCCCTTTTCTCGCAGATCAGAGAAGTCTACCACGATCTCCCCGACCTTTTGTGCGCCTAGTCAAACGATTTGTCAGCTTGTTCAGTAGTTCTAGCGTATCTTCTTACCCGTGTTGTTAGGATGAGAAAGTCTATAGTGCGACAGTGTCGAGTCATCCGACACATACAAGATCTCTCTACAAATCAGGGGCCGTGTTGGCCAAACGTCAAAAGTGTGACTGCAGGTAAATGGTTCACAGTTCCAGACCGCAGGAACAGTCTGGCCCTATTTGTTATATGTTAGCTGTGATTCACGAAGTGTAATGAGAACAGCTGTACCAGTTTCAGAACCCAATCTATTGTTTTCTTAATATAAGGCAGGCCGTCATGCTTATCATAAGACGGTTTCATTCCTTCATGCTCTGGGTATTCTCCGAACGGTTCCGCTCGTAGAATGCCATAGCTGGAACGAGCAATCCTTTCTGGTCCATTATTCTTGTTCATGGCCCGGAGTACGGCCCCTGCTGATACGGCATTAACGAGTTGGATTCTGTGCAGAGGAGTTTAGTCGTTGACACAGTTACAATAAGCCGGTTCGACAAACCTATCCCTAGGACGCAGTAACCTGACGTGGCAGTTGTTCTGCTGCGAGTATTCTGTGAGACGTTTTTCGAGGTAATCTCGAAGGGAGATTGAGGCTCCAAAACCTCCAATGAGAACAACTTTCTGAAAAAAGCCATGCATTAGCTAGGTTCCTAGCCACTGGTTATAGTCTTTACAGAGTCCAGATGACTAACCTCTACTTTACAGCCACTAGATAAAGCTGCATCCAGTTGGCTTCTCACAATCTCAAAAATAGCCTCCAGGTGTCTCATGAATATCCTTTTAATTACAGACCTAATATCTCGTTAGCCTTTTCCTATGACTTTTGGCAAGATTCAGCAAACATACGTCGACATCTGGATAAAGCCCTTTTGAAAGCCTTTGTCAGGATTATCTCGGAGTCCTCCATCTACAGCGAAACGCTTGGTAGTAGAACGTTGGAAGACATTAAAATTGCGCTTAATTCTGGGCTCGAACTGTTGAATCATTATTTGCTCAATGATACCGTTAATGGTTTGAGCACCCCGTTCCAGGTATGTCTCTTCAGAAAGGAGTTCCGAAAGGTATGCCTTGAAGTCTTCGTTGAGGTAACTTGATCCATGAAGGCCGCCTAACCATACGTAAGCTTATTAATAACATCTTGAATTCGACAACAATACCACCTGGTGGAACTATTTCGTGTTCTAATCGGAGAGGTTCCTCATTGCTGACTCGATAGGTATTCGCGTCGACTGTACCTCCTCCTGTAACTAGTTAGCTGGAGCCAGATAGGAGAGTTCATAAGCCCATACCTGCATCGAGGAGAACAAAAGTCTGGCCAGACTAATAATTCCATTAGCCAACAGGAATCCCAAATGTAACAAGCATCATACTCTAATCTCAGGCGAATTGTCCAACATGTATGCTGCTGCTGCCTCTGGCTCGGATACTATGAACAAGTTCTCGATACTGTTGTTCTGGACATCAGCGCCTCTGAAGTTAGCCCCGTTCATAGCCACCGCGAGACACTTCTGCATATCCCTGCAAGCCTGCTGACTCCATATAGCAGGAACGCACAGAACCATTTCTTTGGGGCAGCTGTCTTGGTAGCCTAAACCACGTAGCTCAGATCGAGTATGGTCCAAAAGGTAGGTCAGATAGTCAGCGATGACATGGAGAGGACCGTCGACCACTTTTCTACTTTTGAGCCTATCGAGAGTTTCATTGAGTTCCTGTCTGACTATTGCAGTCATTGGGCTATCGTCAAGCAAGAGCTTGAATCTAGACAGCGGTAGGTTGGTGGGATCGGAGTGCATGGCTGGGATAGCCCGAAGCTCGTGAACCCCATAGCCCCAGTGAAATTGGCCTGAAACGTCCATATCCATTGTGGTGTCTCCATCGTCATCAAGGGACTCCACATCTCGAAGCCCATTATTGGTCACATCTGGAATTGTCTCTTCCTGATCTTCATCGCCAGGTTCGTTTCCAAGTCCTTTCTGGGAACGAATAAGGGCATGCCGATCGCGAAAGTGACGATCCAAGGGATATATAACTTCGCTAGGGACTTCCCTGAGCATTCGATCATCAGAATTAAAATCGGTAGACTCAGGGTATCTTGCAATCGAACCAATAGACCTTGAGTCAACGGAATCAGAAGGGCAGTCTTCCGGTATTTCGACATAGGAAACGGAAGAGTAGGTTGTTCCAAAGTCGATTGCAATTATGAGGCGTTTTTCTAAGGACTGTGAATCGGCCCCATTTAAAAGGTCAAGATTAATGGGATCAGACTTGACATCTCGTTCTTCATGTTGTGGCTGGTGACTGGATAGGTTTTCCCGACCAAGGGTCATGGTAGAGGCCCTTGAGAACGACATGATCAGGTTTGTGATTCAGCTCGAGAAGTAATGAGCGACCAGGACTCATTCGTGGCAGGGAAACGGGTATTTATCCTGGTCTTCTCCTTTTCTCAGCCTCAGAGTATGATTGCGAACCATTTCAACAGGCAGCAAGGCAGAAAAAACGTATCTACGAGGGCGCGTCTGGTACGTGTTATCCAATTACGACGTGTTGTTGGTTGGCCAGATATGCAGAGTGATATTGTCTTGTCTCTCTGATTGGACGGCGAACGCGTCACATCACCTGTGCGCAGCTTGCATAACAGGGGCCAACCAACACTTTAACATTGACACCTTCGCCGGAGCCAGGCAAAAGAGAGTTTAATTTTCGTTGACAGAAACCATGGCTCGAAAGAGAAACAGAAAGTCGAGACGAGCTGCGCAGGCCAAGCCAAATAACCGGATCGTGTGGAGCAACACTGATCGTCTCGAACTTCTGGCGCATCTCAATTGGTGCGTTCAATACGGCAGGCATTTCGAAGACACCGCCATCGGCTACCTAAGAAGTACTACAGGCAAAGATTTCACACAGCGACAGATTCGTGACAAACTGAAAAGGGAGTGGGAAAAACGGGGATTATGCAAAAAGTTTGATGAGATGCTTTCGCTTGGAACAGCGGGTCTTCGACCGCTTGAAGGGGAAGATCTCCAATATCTTATGCAGATACTCTCGAGGATGAACCCTCCGCAAGAAGCCCGTCACCTACGCAGTCGATCAGCAGCTATTGCTACACGGTCACGTACACTGTCAGCAACCCGAGCCACCAGCCAAAGGGAGGCATTAGCACCATCTCCACAAACTTCGACCCCAAAAAGAGTCCCAAAAAAGCCGGAGCTCAAAGTAAGTCGTTGCAACTGCTGATTGGTTAAGAAACTGAACCTCAACTGATGCATAATCTAGAGAAAGTCAAATGCCCCTTTCGAGTCAGTACGGCAGGATCCACAAGGTCATCAAAGCGAAGATGAGCTGGCAGGAGGAGAGAATTTATGTGACATTAAAAGTGAGACCGACTCTGAATTGAGCTCGATCCCTTCGCCTGCGTCATCAGACATAGAGCTCAAATTCGGAGTCACTGTCCCTGACTCTCAAGAGGAGTCGATTTCAGATACACCACCTGCTTCTACGCCCCCATCGACACTGGCAAGGTTACGAAAGGCTGAAGTTGAGTTACTAAAACAGAAAGGATATGTGGCGACATTGATGAACCGAGTATCCGAACTGCAAAACGAAATCAATGAGTTATTTGAGTTTCAAAGGACTCCGGTCGCGGAACAAATGCATTTAAGAAAAAATATATCTAGCCTCAAGCGCAAACTTGAGGCTCGGGACGATCTTCTAGATGGCTTCAGCGCGTTGGAAACCGACTGCCTTGCATTTGCGAATATCTCCCTCAAGGAAGAGTGTTACGGCCTTAATCAGAATGTCTTTGATACAGCTTCACAGATATGCGAATTGGACCCAAAAGAGAATCTACCCGAGCCAGGATCCGAGTTTTCAAAGTTATCCCAGAGCTGGGCTAGGCGACTGATTGGGACTGATATGAATGGCCTTCTTGCATACGCGCAGGAAGCAGATATCCGAAAATCTGAGCTTTTAGGTTGTTTATTGGCAGCAGGGTTCTGCGAGCTTGTCTTTGAGTCTGATTTCCCAGAAATATTTGGTATCGAATCGCCACTTTTGCAGGAGTACCGAAGACTTCTAGCAACATCATGTGAGGCTATTTTACGTACCATATTGGCTCTGACTAACTTTTGAAATCAGTCGAAGGCAAACTTTTGCAAAAGTTTGACCTGGTTGCAACAAAGTCGCTTCTTTGTAAATCTGATCTTCGAAAACATCTGATGTCAGAAAAGACAAGTTGGCTGTGTGATTTAGTACTACAGAGCCTAGATTCTTTTATCCCCCCTGGAAATCACGATATAGCTAATCGTTCGCTGACTGATCGCTCGCCACGCGGTCTCTCTGAAGAAGAAGACAAAGTCGTTACAGATCTAGAGAACGATCTATCCAGGGCGTTAAGTATTAAGCTGGAGATTGGGCTGTCGTTAAGAAGATTTAAATACTTTTTCTTCAAACCAGACACTCCGTTTGATCCAGAGATGATGGAATGCGATTTACTGCAATCTAGACCCCCGACAGCGGAACTTAATGGATTCAAGATTTGTCTGTTTCCGGCTTTATTCTCGGTTCTGGAAGGGACAGAGGAGACACAGGAGGACATATGGATGCATACGAGGACCTCATCTTATGGGCGTTTAACAGAGGCGAAGTTTGGGGAACTTAAGTCGCTTCATCTCCTTATAAAAGCCAGAGTTTTACTCTAAGTTCAATGTCAGGGTATAGTGACTAGCTTAACAAACAATGATATGATTGAATCAGATTATTTTCAATTCTGGCCTTTTTTATTATCTTTAGCCGTTGGTATCACTTTCGATTTTATTTCGTAGGCAGCTCTGAGATCAGGAGGCGAGAGCAAGCAACTCACATATTGAGAGTACAAAGCACTAAGTTCTAATTCTATCAAGGATAGGCCAAGGTGACAGAGCCGTTGGTCATGCAGAAGCTACAGATGCGGCCCAGGGGGTCTGATGGGCCCAATTATTTCACGATCTGACCCCCATAAGCACCATGAGGCAGCCAAGCTGAAAAAGGCCAGGTGAGCTAATACTATCTTGTTATCTCGTGTGCTATGAGAGTTCCAATCTTGTTACTTTGTTGATTGCCGAGTCTTGTGATTGTTAACTCATAGGGCGATAAGTTTGATGTTCCTCCCTCTCGAAACTGTCCAGCAACCGCCTATTCAGCAATAACCCACTGCTCTGGCGGCGATGTCTAGAATAAATTCAGATCTTCCACATAACAATGGCAATGGCAAGGGCAAGGCTGCCATGCAAAACGATCACGATGAACACATCGACGATGAAACCCAAAAGCCCCAAACATTCAGCAAACCCAGTTACGCGACTATTGGCAAAGGACCAACATCCGCTCATACAGCTCGTCTCCAAGCCATGCTCGACTCGGGATACGTCAGTAGCACAGCAGGAGACGAAGCCGCAGATATGGCTATGCTGCCGGATCTGCCGTTGCTTCCGCGAGATGGGGGCCCTGATGCCCAAGGTACTTCCATCGAGCAGCTTTAGTATGATAGACACAGAGCAGTCCTCGGATGATCTATCGACAGGGTGATCCAGCTTTTAAAGAGCCTACAAGATATCAATATCAGCTAGAACATATTCTACCCAGCGTCCAACCAAGTTCAAGACGACCCAACGATGCCCAACCCGCGCCCTAACCTCATACGCGCTCAACCAGCAGCTTTGCCCAACTCGACAACGATGTATCGCACCGCGCCTCGAATAATACGACAATGCGATACTTCGTACAAAGACGATGCCAACGCCGAGTCGAGAAAAACGGCTAAGGAACAAGGAGAGAGTGTTCCGCGACTACTCGCCGTGCTGAACATCGATCTGAAGCTGGGTCACCTTGATTGATGCGCCAGGCCTAAACTCTCACACCGCAAAAACCACCGCCGTCTTTACAAGACAAGAAGAAATCGACGTTATTATCTTTATTATCTTTGCAACGAACCACTTCACAATATCAGCCTAAGAGTTTATCACAGCAGCAGCAGCCGAGAAAGCATACTTATTCATTATAGTCAATAGATTTAATACCACCAGAGACAAAGAACGATATCAGAAAACTATCCTAATGCAGCTTATTAGCCTTAGTCCCTGAATGTTAAAGGAATCTTCAGAGCTTATGCATTTTATATCCAGCCAAGCGGGACCTCTGGAGACCAGCCGACCCGGAGGATCTGAAGGTGATGGCATACTAGATGGCGACGGCAACGATCCCAGTAACAATCCTAAAGGTAAAGGCAAAGATATCAAAAGTATTCAGGACTTCAATAACCTTAAGGAGTCATTATGCAGGCTTATCTTAGAAAAGAGGGCAAGGTCTATATTAGCCCCTGAGAAACACTACTTACTTAATATCCTGAACGATATAAACATTCTTGCGACAGCGAACAGCAAGGTTGCCCAGCTAGAGCTTGATAAGGGTATCCAGGCCGTTCAACAGCTCGAACCCCGGCTCAAGACGATCAAAGAGGCCGTATTTAAGGTCGACAACAAAACCGAGGATATCATCGAAACAACACACAAAGAGGTTCACAACCGTACGCAGTCAGCGCTCACTGAGGTTATCGCCACTGCCAGTAATAGAATCAATCACCTTAGCATCCCGTATCCCGGCCTCTTCAGCGTAATAAACTATTCTAAGGACATCAAAGAAGCAATACTAAGAGAAATCGATGGTTCTATTACTAACTATAAAGGACATACTCCAGCCAGCGCAGTCAAGGGGATTAACATAATTAAATGACTAGGATTTCTATATCTAGGCGATAAGTATAAGAATCTTACCTTTTACCTGGCAGCTATGTTTCATCGCAAAAGAGATGAACTAGCAAAACAAATCCATATCTCCATGGAATTCCTGGATTTTATAGAGTGGCCAGTACTATTAGAAGGCAAAAATCTCGCCAACGTCGATACCGCTCTCAAAGTTGCTACAGCTGAGGGTAGAGGCTAGATCGGTATTTATACAGGTTCGTTTATAAATATCTTCCAGTCCGCACAGAGTCTAACCAATAACTTCCAGGACTCTTCGCAGTAGCTTATGTTCTCTAGAGGATACCTATAGTTCATCCCAGTCGCCTTTCCGCCAAATTTGCCGCCAAGCTTACTGAAATTAACTATATGCATACCAATATAACACATATCTCAGGTCGTATATGCAAAGTCCTTCATATCCCGTCCAATAATATCCAGGCAGACCTTAACCATGCCGTAAAGGATATAGGAGAGCATCAGGACAAGAGTCTGCATATTAAGGCCTAGAGCAGTATAGCACTAACATACTTCCGCAATTTAATTCAAGAAAGTGCTAAGCAGAAGACTACAGTAGAGGGTCTTAAGTTAGAGGCATATTCACAGGCTTAATGTTTTAGTAAGGTTTCAAAGAGGAAGAAATCAAGACAAGACCTTTACCTAGCCCAACTCAAGGCACTTATGCTACAAGGTCGTGGCGAAAACTCGATAATAGTGGTTTAGTTATTAACATCGTTTCAGGATATTAACACGTCTTATATAGGCTAGATGATGTTGGTATTCTTGACGAGAATGCTGCCGATGAAGATGAGGTCACAAAGTAACTAAGAGATTGAACGATAACATATACGACAAGCATGCGGGACAAAAATTGATTTCTTGGTAATTACACCTTAAAATTTCGTTACTTTTAAAAAAAATTACAACAATTTCATTTTAAATCCTTAACGTACCTAATAAGCATGCGTCGCATCCAAATATGATCGGCGATAGCCAGACACAAGAGTGCTAATTCCACAGGACGAGCTAACGTTCGTCACCTACCATTGGTCTTGCTTGATTTAATCGAGTACCGGACTTGAATCAAGCCTTAAGAACGATGCAGAAGGGCGCGCTGAATCTCGGTCCAAGAGCAATGATCCTGTTTCATCCTGTAGACCGTTTCATCCTCCTCTGAAGTCCGCCTACTCCTATATGAGGTTGTGCCTTTTTTTACGCAGCTGAGCATGGGTTTTTCCTATCTGAGAATAGAGCCGACGTCTTCAGGCGGTTTCCTCTCGGCTGGATTACGGATGCCAATATCTCTCTCCACGGCGTTGAGCACAAGCTAGTTCGGCAGCTTGCTGCCTTCATAGAGGACCAGTTTGTTAACAAAGTTCTGCCGAAGTCGGGAAAGACCGTAAGAAGGTGGATCCTACAAGAATTCGAAAAACACACGAGGATACTGAAGAATGAGATGAATAAGGCTTTGTCGAATGTTCATATCTCCTTTGACATGTGGACTTCGCCTAATGGTACTGCTATCCTTTCGGTAATAGCGTACTATGCTGACATAGTCTGGAGACCACAATTCCGCCTTATTAGCCTAGAGAAACTCTCTGGCAGTCATGCTGGCGAAAATCAAGCCATCTTGATGGCTAAGGCTATCCAGAAATACGGCCTGGAAAAGAAGATCGGCGATACTTGTATCCTGGCTTTGCTTAAGATGTTCAATCCCCAGGCAAGCCCTACTGAGCCTGAAAGCTTGGAAAACGAACGGCAAATCCACTCGCTGACCACAGCCAAAGGCCGTCTTTTTGAGCTCTGCGACCTTGCTTCGCCAAACCGTATGCTCTCGCAAGCTAGGCATTTCAATTTTTCTCTCTTAAGAACGCTTTATGCTTTGCAAAAGGGGTAAATTCGTCCTCAGGTTGCCGAGATACCTGTATAGTTGTCTCTCATCACCTTCTTCATTGGGAAATTGATATGCATAAAGGAATCATAAGTCAACCTCTCACACAGCTCTGAATCTCAGGTCGACGAAAGGTTTGCCCCCAGGCAGTGTTGGGATACAGAATCTGCCCCGCCACCGAATTTCAAATCAATACTTTCCTAGTACTACTGCTAATACAGGCAACACGTAGTATATAAGGCGCGGGCGTTGGTGGAAGGGAATGGGATTTACTAGGTTTACCTCATACCAACAATGATGCGAGCAGATCTATGCATCTTACTTCGTCGATAGTGCATATAGAACCAGGGCACCTTGTAGTTGAGGCAGGCTAGCTACTAGAAATCGGGTAGAGAAATTAGCTTACAGCTCCTTTCCTTACAAATGGTACTGTAGTGCTGAGGGTACAAACTCAATAACAATCATAGCCATCAAGTAGGGTTATCATTAAAATGGTTATTGGGAAATTGCCTAAGCAGTGACGGCGTCGAATACAGAGGTCTCTCATGACATAGGTTCACGCAGGTCAGATTCCTCGACGTAGGAAAGTCCAACCGGGGCCCAAAACAGGGATGTGGTCCCAGATGTGGTCCCCCACGAACCCTGACCCGGGTCTGCGATCCCGAAAATGAGCCTGCTCAGGCACCTCAGCCCAACCTCAGCACCAACTCAGCTTAGAGCGGCAGGATCTCACCTCTAGAAACGGAAATGGATTTTGGTGTGCTTGAGTTTCGTCTCCGAGTTTGCCGGTATTCACCGCACTGTCTCCTTAATGGCCCTGCTCCTTCGAGCACCTTCAATCAATCCACATGCAACTCTCATCACGCTTTTCATGAACATGATTGACGATAATTTGACCCGTGAAGACCAAAAGGAAGAAATCAATCTGAGGAGCAAGTCGTCCAAGCGCCTCGCCAAATATCTTACCCCTAAGCGCCCAGTCAAAAGTGTCAATGGTCCCTTTGTCATCAATTTCGCCTATGCTCGCGGTCATATGTGAGAATACGATCATATTTTCGAAAGGTAAACAATCATCTTTCAAGTCATCCTAATTCTTGTGCTAATCTTGTTCCAAGGTTTGCGAACAAGAACCAGTTGGATCACATGCCGCTTTTGGCCAAGGCGACGATGAAGGACGAGCACACTATCGTCGAGAAGTGGCCGTACGGGTTGAAGCTTGAGCCTGGGCAGAAGAGTGGCAAGGAGGAGTTTGACTTGCTCATGGCAGGTGGTCCATCGGGCAAGGAGTTGTACTTGAAGTGGAAGAGAACTCAGGGATAGAACGCAGTCTGGAAAGAAGAGCTGACTTGGACACGATCATAAGCTCAGCCTTGGGTGTTTTCTTAGCCCATAGATATTTGTGTTGGCTCTCATCAAGAAACTCGAGAATTCGACGTATGCAGGATCGTGACCGTACAATTACTCTGCCTTCTCACCACTTATTAATAGCATTGTAATGTCATGTATCATGAGTACAAACGCGGGTATATTCAAATAAGAGAACTATTTACAGAGAATGACAAAGGTCTCCGGCAACATCTCAATCCAGGCTCGTGTTCACCCGCGACCCAATGCCAGTAACCTGATGTCAAGCCTGTGACGCCTGGACCACTTCGTTAACGATCCTGTGGGGCAAGGTTGGGCCTTTGCCGAGCGATTTTAGCTCTGGTACAGACAGTTGATACGAATACCAGTGGCGAAGTAGGGCCCAACAATCGGGATAAAGTCAGCAACATAAGCAGAAATAGTCTGGGCCTTGGAACAACCACCGGAGCCAGGAGCCTCCGAAGAAATCCTCGCCTGGTACGCATCGGCACGGAGCGATCCGTCGCGGTTGTAGACATTTATGCGGATGATGCTGGGAAGCCAAGTGCCCCATTTAAGACCAGTGCACTCCATACCCTCCAACGGACAGTCATCGTTGTATGGGCAAGCTATGCCTGATCGTCCTCCACATGCCGAGTTGGTTTTACCCGGCTTAGACTCCTGCCAGGTGAACCCATAGCAGTTGTTGTATACGGTGTAACCGTTCTTCTTGCCAATACCATCAGCTGTCTGCCACATGGAGTGGATCAGGGCGTCGCGCATCGACCAGCCGCTCAGACGGCCTACGGCTCCCCATTGACCGTCGAGGATGAATCTTGTGGTTACGCCGTCGCCTTCGCTAGGGCCATTGCAGAATTTGCTCCATGCTCCACGGGTAACGTCTGAGAGACCGCCCTTGTCGTCGCTGGAGTCGTACATGCGCGTCCAGAGCATGTAGAAGGTGTCGACGTCACCGACGTTGACGAGGTTGTCGGTGTACATGCCGTGGACTTGGTAGATCCAATTGGCTCTGGCTTCGAGGGCTTCAGTTTCATCGTGGGTGGCAGCGGCAGCGGCTTCCTGGCGGGCAGCTTCTTCTTTGACAGCTTGAAGCCAGTGCTCGGGGTCAGCTTCGTGGATCTTGGCGAAACCTTCAGGCTGTTCAAGCTGTTCGGATGGCTGAACTTCAGTTGGAAGGGAGAAGACTATGGGGATGCTTGCAAGGATTGCAAGCGAAGTTGAAGTGAATTTCATGATGGCTGAGTTGAAAAACTTGAGTTTGAGTAGTTGATGTTGCGATGGGAATGTTCAGATATCTGTGGGAGTATTGATATATATATACTACTCAGCACCGTAGCGTGCCTCTTGCGTGGCGATCACCATTTTTCCGTGTAGTTGATAGCAAATGTCTTCTCCATGATAGGCATGCTTGATCCTTTCCTTAGGCTAAGCTTTTCCTGATCATGTACCTGTCCCAACTAAGAAGCTGAATTGAGATGATCGTCAAAGTTTGTGCTAAAGAGATAACATGACCTCACGAGCCACCCTGATAGGGGAACATCTACACGAGTATCCTTAATCGGGACCAGTCTTCTAGAACTATTCCCTTGGCATCCACTATAAGCGCCATGTTACCAAAGCTCATGGCCCAAGTTTCATTTTTCCACGACTAAGGTTTCACCTCTACTAGTCACCGCATATCTTTTCGCATATAAGGTTCATTCGGCTCCGATAGAAACCTGAATCGCCAATTATAATTACCTAAGGCCCGTTTTAATCTTCAGGTTACCTTCCTAATTCTATTGGTGAGGGATCCATCATTCGATAAAACATTCTAGAAAGTGACTAGGTTCGTCTGTGCCTTACTGGCGGCTTGGCCGACATCGCACGTGGGGGACTTCGGCAGTTGTGTTTGGATGAACTAAGCCTTTTGGGGGAGCGGAAATTAAAGGATGGGTTATACGAGATTAGGTCTCATGATAAGCTAGAAGAATGACGATTTTGGCTAAAATGGGCTAACTTCGGGAGTAGTGGTGTTAAAATACTCGATAAGTGTTGATTTAGTGAATTGGACGAGGGGAAATATCTCAGTCTGCCCTCCAATTTGGCAATCGGTTCTCTGTGTCTCTTCCTCATGCTATCATGCGTTGGTTAACTTTTCTATCACTCGTTGCTCTTACAGCCCAAGCAACATGCGTCAAACTCCGTAAAACAGAGTTCAACGTCTTGATATCCTCAAGGCCAGCGCTCATTCTGTTTACAGCGGACGGTTGCAAGGAGTGTGACAGGGTGCAAGAAATCTTGGACGGGGTGTCAGTGCTCACCAAGACTGCCATTGCCTCAGTCAACTGTAACGAGGAGCCAGTGGCTTGCGATGACTCCAAAGTCTTCACTGTTCCGGCATTGAAGTTTACAACCGGCAACAAGGAGTTGATCACGTACAAGGAACCTTTAGACGCGTCATCGTAAGTCTCGTCAGTGTCGCTAAGATTGCGCGTGGATCATTGATCATGATTGCAGGGTTGTGAGATACATCGAAAGGCAATCGGGTTCCCCTGTCACGGATCTTACCGAAAAGAACCATCTCGATTTTGCGCGTTCATCTCGAGTGGCAGTTGTCGCCTTTCTTGGCTCAGGCTATCAGCAAGAACGTATGGCTTTCAACTCTGTTGCTGAAAAGTGGCGAGCGCATTATAGTTTTGGCTCGGTTGATGGCCTTGAAGAAGACAGTGAGGGCCCTTCCATTGCTGTTTATACCAACGAGGAAGACGATCCTGTCTACTACCGCGGGCCTTTCACTGTCGGGGGTGTCGAAGCTTTCTTGCGAGATGCAACCCAGCCGCTGATTCGCGAATATGATCCCATCGTTCATGAGGAAGCCATGAAGGTAAGCCATTCTTCCCTCAACGTTGTCTACCCACTAACCGTTCAAGGATGAGAAACCGCTGGCCCAAATATTCTTCAACAAGCACAATAAACGAGCTGAGCTTGTCAAGTCCCTGGTCCCTCTTGCCAAAAAATACAAAGATCAGCTTTCCTTCATGACAGTCCTTGCCCCAGATTATCCCAAGAGATGCGAGCAGATGCATCTTAGTAAGGACGTCAAGCGCGGATTTGCCATTGCGGATCGACAAGGGAGAGCGTACCCTATGTCTGAAACGGTGTTCAACGCCAACAGGATCACCAAACATATATCTGCGTATTTATCAGGGACCTTGGCACCAACTATCAAATCTGAGCCAGTGCCAGAAGTTTCTGCTACTCAGCCTTTCTTGACCAAATTGGTTGGCAGCAACTTCGACGACTTTGTTTATGACAAGTCCCGAGATGTCCTGGTTGAATTCCACGTACCGTGGTGTCAATATTGTACCGAGTAAGTTGACCACATCTCTCCGCCGGTTCATGTTAGTACTGACAAACTCAATAGTCTACACGTGCAGATGAATAAGCTTGGCTCCAGATATGCCACGCTTGGACTCTCGGACAAAGTGGCTCTGGCTACTATTAACGTCGACGCGAATGACGTACCAATCGAGATTGACTCATACCCATCAATTCGATTGTATCGCGCTGTGACAAATGAAATCCTATCTTTCCAGGGCAACTTCACTCAGATGTTGACAGTTGAACAACTTGATTCTTTCGTTTCTCAGAGTGGAAGTCATGGAGTCAGTATGATGGATCAGAATGAAAGAGGAACTCGTGATGAGCTATAGTAATTAGATAAAAATATATAAAAGATCTCAGACGCAGAATTTCAGCATGATCCCTCAGCTACAGTTGTCTCAACCCTTGATGTTGATTTGATTGGCTTGCAGCGGCTGAGCGTTGGTTGCCTCTTGCAGCAAATATTAGACAACGGCGGTCAGCTGAGTGGCTGTGTCACGTAAGAGCTTGGGTCTTTCGGTGAGGGGTATCTTGAAGACTCATTCACGAGTAAGCATACAGAAAAGAACACGAGTCGTATAACGCCAACTAAATAAACTCTTTATCTTTTCCATAGTAGCCTCCGGCTGTTGATCCTCCAATGTGGCCTTCAAAGCCCAAGGCTGAGGCTAAGCCCTCCAAACGTCACTCAAAAGAGAGCTGCTCTGGCTTCAAAGTTCCAACGGCACTGAGAACTCATTCCTTGCTAAATCGGGTAACTAAAACAGCTCCTATACTCTCGTGCAACCCAAGTAACTTCTTGCGTGTAGCCAGGTGGCCGTGTGAGGAGCATAGGCATCGTATTTCTGCCATCCACCTTTAGAGCTTACCAGCTGATGATGAAATCCACAGATGAATCTTTCCCTTCGCTCAGGTTCTACAGAATCATATGTCGGAGGACTTGTGAGCAATCGGTTGATTTTTGATTGGAAAAGTAATAGAAGAGTGCCTTTGCCTCTTTTCGCCGACTTGGAAGAAGAGTCCAACGCAGACAAAATTGCGGTCTCAAACATCAACCAACCACAGCATCCCATACGTCCTTTCACTCCACTCGACGAACCGGGTGTCTCCAGCAGCAGCTCCTCGGGGATCTATCAGTCCTTGCCTGGAAGCTACTGTTTCCGACTACTAGAGGTACTCCCAGGGGATGGCGACATGCTTCAGTGCAAGCTTCACGTATGCGGCTTGAAAGAAAACGAGGCAGCATACGAGGCTCTATCATACACTTGGGGTGAGCCAGACGCTTCCAGTGACCGAAAGATTGAGGTTATCTCCAATAGTGAAAGTCACTCTATGGTTATCTCTGGGAACCTGTACATCGCGCTACGAGAGCTCCGGCGAAATAATGTCAGCAGAGTGATATGGGCGGATGCCATCTGTATCAACCAAGAAGACGTCAAAGAACGAGGACAGCAAGTAGGCCTGATGGGACAGATATTCAGCGGCGCTTGGCAGGTCATTGTATGGGTCGGTGAGGAAACGGACCGCTGCATTTGTGGAAAGACTGTCCTTGAAACATCTCTTTCGTCTGTCCCAAAGGCCTTCTCTGGGGTCTGTTCAGTTGTCAATGACTGGCTAGCTCAAGGCGGCCGAGAGACTCTTGAAGCAACTTACTCGGACATCTCAAAAGATGGTCAATCTGCCGCACATCATGCCAGCACCGACGATGGTGGATTCTGCCGCTCTGCTATGATGCAGCTTTTCCGACGGCGCTGGTTCTCTCGCATTTGGGTCTTGCAAGAGGCTGTTCTTGCTAGGCACGCAATCGTTCGACTCGGCTCGTACCAGATCCCATGGGAGTGGGTTGGACTCGCAGCGGCTATCGTTGTTCATAAACCTGAGCTGTCACCCAGTGGCTTCGGGCGAGACATGATCCCCATCGGAGCGATGAACAGTTATCTCATGTATCGACTGTCGGTTTCACAAAAATGTTTCCCGCGACTGGAATTCTCATTTGCTCAACTACTTCAAGTTACAAGACAATTTAAGAGCAAAGAGCCCAAGGACAAGATCTATGGCCTGTTAGGTATCCAGACAACAGACTCTGTCGGCAAAAAGATCGTCGCTGACTATCGGGAGACAACTACTCCGGAGAAAGTTTACGAGAAAATTGCCACGCTCATGCTAGAAACGGACTCACCCTTGACATTCCTTTCAGGAGCTGGCACATTTGGAGACTATGACCAGTCGGGGCCATCATGGGTACCCAGTTGGCATAAGCGCCGACCCTGGACAATATTACCGACCAAGCAAAATTCAGGCTTTCAATGTGCATCTGCTGCTCCAATGGAAATTAATCGCAACAGCCAAGCAGGAGAGCTCGTTCTTCGAGGGGTGATAGTCGACTGCATCTACTCCATGCAAGAACACCGTGACTATTGGCGTATCTTTTACCAAAACGACAAAAGCCGCGAGAAACTCCTAAATCAGCCAAGATGGAGCAAAGAAGCGTGGAGGAAATGTGCCTTGACTTTGACATGCGGCGGCGAGGGGAGAGCATATCCCGTTGATGACGAGGCTGCTCATCTCGCCGATCTAGCTGCTTTGGTCCTCTCAGGAAGTGCCCACTGGATCATGAGAGATCTTATCGCACTTCGAGATGTTATCGAGCCAGAAGGCGACGAAACGACACAGGTGGAGTGTCTTAATGAGATTGTTGAAGGAGGGAATTATCGGCGATATATAAGCGCTGTGGAGCCTGTCCGTGATTCTTATAGGTTGTTTGATACTAACTCGAATTACTTCGGCGTTGGGCCTGTTGATATGAAGATAGGGGATCGACTTTGCGTCCTGTTTGGTGCCGAAGTTCCGTTTTTGTTGAGGCCGAAGGAAGATGGGTACTTGGTTGTTGGGGAGTGCTATGTGCATGATTTGATGCATGGCGAAGTCCTCGAGAAGCTTGCCTCTGATCCTGGTGGACGATTGAAAGCTAAATGGTTCAAACTTGTTTAGTATATCATTATGGCGAATCACATTGAGGCGAAGAACGAGAGCCTGGCAATCTCAAAATATATCCTACTGACTTACAGTCCTCGTAATTATCTATAGCAAGTACCCAATAACGCCTATTCCAGCTCAAAGTTAACGTAAACCCGACTCTCCCAACCCGAAAGCATCGGCAGTCCACCTTTCAATCCTCCTGCAGTTTCCCTCGTATAAGCTAGTAAGCGAACGTCCTCGTGCGAGCAACCCAATACTGTCGGAACATCCGGACCGAGTCTATCTTCCCGACTCATGTTCAACACCACAACAGCTTTCCTCTTCTCAGATCGTCTTCCTTTAACGGGAATAATACTCTGCTTGACGTACGTGAACAGCGACTCATCCTCGGGATCAAGGAGCTTGAAGGAACCGAAGACGAAGAGATCTTGATACTGCTTTCGTAGGCGGAGCATGGCCTTGTAAAAGCTAAGGATTGAGTTGGGATCTTTGACTTGCTTGGCGACATTGATCTCGCGATAATCATCGTGGACTCTCATCCATGGTTTCGCCGACGCGTCAGCAAACCCTGCGTTTGGTGAATCATCCCACTGAAACGGAATGCGAGAATGATCGCGCGCCATGATTTGTAGACCATGCATCGTGTCTCTAACGCGTTTTTCATCGCCCGACGCGACAGCTTCAGCGTAGAAGTTACTGCTTTCGATATCCTTGTACTCCTCAATTCCCCATGACCTGGGCATGTTGGTCATGCCAATTTCTTGTCCTTGGTAGAGAAATAGAGTGCCTGTAAGTGTTGTTTGCCAGACAGCTAAGGTCTTTGCTGACTTGAGCCACCATTCTGGCGTTGACGCATCACCAAACCGATCAACTGCACGACCATTGTCGTGATTCTCACAGAAGGCTGTTGCCCATGCATCTGTGCCCTCAATGAAGCTCTGCCACTTGTAGACGAAAGCCTTGAGTTTGGATAATGGGAATGGTTCGTAGATATACTTATCACCGAAACCATTTCCATTTCCGAGTCTGATCATGGAGAACTCAAACACCATGTCCAGTTCTTTCGCTGCGGCTGATACATAGGGAATGACTTGTGAAGGATTAGGTGTGTTGGAAAGCTCGCCGACTGATACAGCGTTGTAAGGACCAAGTACCTTCTCGTACATCTCACGAATAAACTCATGGATACGCGGTCCGTTACACCACATCTCAGGAGCGGGCTGATGAGGCGATGAGGGGTCCGTGATAGGCGCGTCAACAAAATCTCTCCTCTTGGAGTATTTGTTGATTGTATCGATGCGAAACCCATCAACCCCACGAGCAAGCCAAAATCGCATCGTGTTCTCGTAAATAGCCTCTCGACACTCATCATTATCCCAGTTCAAATCAGGTTGATCAGGCGCATAAAGATGAAGATAATATTCCTGGGTAAGTTCATCCCAAGTCCACGTCGAGCAGGCAAAGTATCCCCTCCAATTCGTAGGAGGATGTCTCATGCCATTCTCGTCATATTTTGCAGGTTTCCAAATATACCAATCCCTCTTAGGATTATCCTTTGACGATCTCGATTCTTTGAACCACTCATGCTCTATCGACGTGTGATTAACAACAAGGTCGAGAATAATCTTGAGACCACGAGCATGGCATTCTTTAACGAGAATATCGACATCTTCAACGCTGCCGTAGGGTTCGTAGATTTTTTGATAATCTGAAACGTCGTAGCCCATGTCTTTTTGGGGACTTTCGAAAATGGGAGATACCCATACGACGTCGATGCCAAGATCGCTTAGATAATCGAGCTTGGAGATGAGACCGGGTAAATCGCCCCAGCCATCGTTGTTGGAGTCTTTGAAACTGGCTGGGTAGACTTGGTAGAAGGAGGCGGCTTTCCACCAGGGTTGTTTGCCTATGTATTGATGCTCATCGTCCCAGATGACAGAGCCCATGATGGCTGTGAGAGGCAGGGAGGATGAGGTGAGATGGATGAAAGCGAATGGTCGTGGGAATATTGTTGAGAGGGGAAGACGAGGTGTTTATTATTTACCCATCTTATCAGCCGACATCACTCCGTTGAATGTGGAGAGCCTCTTTCTGATCAACGCCGCACGCAACGGACCCTCCGCTCAAGAATGGAGCGTAACATTCATCACCAACTCGTAAAAGATCAGCCGAGGCTGTCTCTCACCCCCGTCCAGTCTACCCTACGACGTCAGAGCGCTCACCTAAAAAACCTTGGCTCGAGTGTGACCAGCGGAGACTCCGTCTCTAGCGCTCCCACCATCGGAGTCGTTCCGCACTATTGATCACTAACTTCAAAACGACCAATTTCTTTACTGAGACAAATTCCGAGGAGTGGAAGCTCCGCTAGCACGCGGAGCCTCCTGTTCAAAAGACTCTTGCCCCAATCCCATTTCTTGAAAATCACCCCACACACTCAAGTCCCCCGTGCCCCAGGTTTCCCCATGCTTCATACCAGATGATGAACGGTTCCTGTTTTCTGGGGGATTAGACTTGGGCTTGTAAAAAATTCATCATCCGAGCTGTTGGGTTCAGGCGTAGCGAGCATCGGCTCCGCGAAGTACATAAAGGACCGACTATCCTACACTTTTCCAGCATCTCGCCATCCATCTCTCTACATTTGTTTCAAACTCCCAATCTCCCACCATGGCTTCTTATCCTGAGAAGAGTATCGATGCTCAGCATGACGAGACTATAAGCCCTGAAGCTCTTGCTTCAGAGGCAAAAGTCGCTGCGGAAGCTGAGCATCATATGACGCTTTGGGAAGCTATCAAGACTTATCCCAAGGCCATTGGATGGTCTGTTCTTTTGTCGACGACTCTTATCATGGAAGGCTATGATCTTGCTTTACTTGGCAATTTGTACGCCCCCCCCGTGTTTAATGAGAAGTTTGGGACTTGGAATGCTGAGAAGGAGAAATATGCTGTTTCTCCTGCTTGGCAATCTGGTTTGTCCAACGGTGCCCGCGCCGGCGAGATCATTGGTCTCATCATTGCTGGTTGGACATCTGACAGATACGGCTACAAGATGACCACCGTCGGATCCCTCGTTCTCATGATCGTCTTTGTCTTTGTTCTCTTCTTCGCTCCAAACGTCAAGATTCTCGTCCTGGGAGAAGTCCTCTGCGGTAGATATCATATCATACCACCATCTGTGCCATTCGCTAATGTAACTATACAAGGTATCCCATGGGGCGCGTTCCAAAGCGTTACTCCTGCATATGCATCCGAAGTAGCACCGGTTGTTCTGCGACCTTACCTCACGACCTTCATCAACATGTGCTGGGTCATTGGTCAGTTCTTTGCAGCTGCCGTGAACAAAGGTTCCGTTGGTCGGGGAGATGAGTGGGCTTATCGCATTCCTTTTGGTGTGCAGTGGGTTTGGCCAGTGCCTATCCTGGCAGGTGTTATTTTTGCTCCGGAGTAAGTTGTGTCATATCATCAGGTGTTAGGAGGGTTGAGCTAATGTTGTGATAGATCACCTTGGTGGTATGTTAGGAAGGGTAACCGAGCTGCAGCCAAGAAGTCGCTTCTGAGACTTACCTCGCCCCAACAACCCAACTTTAACGCCGACGAGACGATTGCGATGATTGAACATACGAATGAGATGGAGAAGAACTTGAAGGAGGGAACGACCTATAGAGACTGCTTCAAGGGTGTTGATCTTCGCCGAACTGAGATCGTTGTTGGTATCTGGCTTGTGCAGACTCTTGGTGGACAAAACCTTATGGGTTACTTCTCATACTTCCTCACACAAGCCGGTATGGACGCCAGCAACTCATTCTCTCTATCTATGGGCCAATATGCCCTTGGAATGGTTGGCACCATGGGCTCTTGGTTCTTGATGTCTAGGGTTGGCCGACGAACCATTCACTTCTCAGGTCTCTGCACACAACTCCTCATTCTCATCATCGTCGGCTCCCTCTCCTTCTCCAAAGACAACTCTTCAGTCTGGGCTATCGGAGGCATGCTTATTCTCTTCACATTCGTCTACGACTTCACCGTTGGTCCCGTCACCTACTCCCTCATCTCCGAACTTTCATCAACCCGACTCAAGGCCAAGACCATCGTCATGGCTCGCGCCGCTTACAATGCCAGCAACATCTTTGTCAACGTCATGACCAACTATCAGCTATCATCGTCGGCGTGGAACTGGGGAGCTCGCACCGCCTACTTCTGGGCCGGAACCTGTCTTCTCTCTGCTATCTGGGTGTTCTTCAGACTTCCCGAACCCAAGGGCCGTACTTATGCTGAGTTGGATGTTCTCTTTGAGAAGAAGGTTCCTGCGAGGAAGTTTGCCAAGACTCAGATCGATCCTTATTCACACTCCGTTACTTCTGACAAGAAGTTGAACGAGAAAGAGCTGCAGTAAACATGAGAATAGTGTATCGGTATTGATCTGGTCTGTGGAAAACAAGATGTATAATAGTAATAAGAGTATATAGCTTGATGTACTGATTGTTTATTATGAATTTACTCTCGATATTGGTGGACTACTGTGGGCCACGCTAGGCCCGGGACTCGGCAGTGCCTGTTGTATGTGCTTTTCCAGAAGCGGCTCATAAGTGGATGCACCTCCCGGCAGTTTGGTTATGAGGTTCCGGATATATAGTAAGTCATCTTCAGGTGAGGTGCCCATCGCTAGACCTTGGGGACTTGAAGGCGTGACTGGTACACGAGCGAGAACATCCACAACAGCAGAGACAATGTCGTACAGCTTTTCAGTCACTCCGATGCCGTGGATCTTTATACTGTCGATGGAAAGATCTCGGGTTGAGAGAGTGAGATCTTTGGCAACAACTAGAGGGTATTGATAAGTGAGACTATGCTGGTGCGCGTTTTCACTCAGATGACCTAGTCGAAGGCGCAGTTTCCAGACAATCATCCGCAACCATAGCTGTGTTATTCTCAAATTCGCTTTCTGTGTTTCGTGAAGTTGCAAGTCAGGCTTTATAGCCGTATTAACAGCCGTCTCCACGAAATCCAGCGACGAAAGAGGCGGTGTAATCGCAAAACGCTCCTGATTCAACAACGCAACAAACGAAGTATCAATGGGTCTAAAAAGCGCCGAAAGACTCCAGAAACCAGAAAGCGAAGGATCATTCATGTCGATTTCTGGGGCCTCGTCGGTTATTTGTAATGTGATGGGGCGGCGATATCGGATGGCGTGAGATCGCTCTGATACGACAAGGACCCAGAATAGTCGGTGTGCTAACGCCTTTGCGGAATGGTCCATGTCCTCGAGGCGTAAAAGACAGAATAGTGTTGTTGCTTCGCGCAGGAAGAGAAATGTTTGGCTGTGGTGGGATAGACGCGCTTGACAGGCGTAGAGGAAGAATGCGAGGAGGCATTGGTTGAGGGTTGGTTTCATTGTGCGGGGGGTTGATTGATGGACGGTGACGACTTGGTCCACGATCATTGAACCGTATGTCGCATTATTCTCAGCGATAATGCCTTGCGATAACAAATTCTCAGGCTCTTCTGTTTGGAGTAGTACTTGCGCGCACATTGCGACAAGGACAGAGTAAGCCTCAAGTCTCCATTCAAGCGTCGCCGTTGATGACGCTGATCTAAGCAACACGACATAATCGCGAGTCAGAATAGGAATGGTAGGATAAAGCCGTGCAAAGAAGCGCTCAACACAATGATCCAGTACCTGAGCAGGTACAAGCTCAATGAGTCGATGCAGCGCATCAACAGGTGCATTCGACGGTACCGAGTAATGGCCGTGGATAGGCTGGAGAATACTCGGAGCACCGGACTGTCCAATGCAGCGATCTCCTAGACCTGCATCCACACATCTTCTGCAGGGCCGATACTCGTTACAGCCTCGGCGGAGCGTCTTGCAGCGCTGACAGGCTCTAGGTACCTGCGTCCGCTTGGCCGGTGGAACATCTCGATTATCGTCAGGCATAGAATACTTAGCCTCAGATAAGACAACGTCTACCGTTAGTGTTTGTGTACACCGTACTCCGTACAGTGGGAGATGGGGAGATAAAGGATCTGAGATTAGGATAATCGCGCACGTGCGTGGGTCGACAGGTACCGTAACGGGAGTAAGTTTCCTTGGGATGAGGTAACAAAAAGATAAGAAAAAACAAAAGGAAAAACGAAAAATTCCCGCAAGCGATAGGATGTAACTCAAAAGTCAAGGCTTGCAAGGGACAAGAGACTGACTGAGTCAAGAACCAACAGAGAGAGAGAAAAAGAAGTGGATTTTGAGTTCGTGGGGATTGGAGAGGCTGGTTTATTCGGGAACTGCTACACCCCGCTTGGAGGCTATGCCTAAATAAGGCGTTACATATCGTTTATCACTTGGCAGAAGCATGTCAATTCAATAATATCTTCAAACCAGTCTATTGGGAAATGGTATCTTCTATTCTAGATATAGAAATAATTGCCATGATAAAACCAAATGTTGACAGTGACTGACTTCCCCGCGTCTTCATCGGCCTCTAACGCTGACATACCGAATGATAAATGATTCAGGCTAGAATCTTGGCAGAAACCCATAATCCCTGGCTGATCACCTATCTCCGTACGTAATTAGGGCGCGCGGCGGGAACCTTCTGCTCACCTTACTTGCTCGTGGCTATCTTAACTATCCTCGAACTAGAGAGCCGATCCGACGGGACCTGTTAACTAATGATAAGGTAACACGGTGGGTTACACGCATATTCTCGGTCTGGACAAGCTACCCAGGTTGATCACGGCCAAGATACCAAGATATCACGACTATAAAAGATGGCCAAGTTCCCCTTCATCATGTTTGTTTCTCTTCTCTTCAGGTAGTCCTCAATATCGAGTCTTCCTGACCGCCCAATATGTCGCCATCTCTTCAATCCCTGCTCACACTCACAACCCTTGTTGGTTCGGCCCTCGCTTCTCCTCTCCCCGAGATACCCCAGCTCGTCTCCCGGGCAGTCAGCGACTTTGAGTGCTACAACGCCAGTCTTCCCAACATCACCATCTACGCAACTGGCGGTACAATCGCCGGCTCAGCGGGATCTTCGGATCAGACCACGGGCTACAAGGCTGGTGCTTTGGGTATCAAGACATTGATCGACGCTGTTCCCCAATTATGCAACGTCTCCAATGTTCGGGGCGTGCAGATCGCCAATGTTGATAGTGGAGACATCAACTCGACTATTCTCACTACTTTGGCGCATCGCATTCAGGATGATCTTGATAGCGATTACATGCAGGGTGTTGTTGTAACTCATGGCACTGATACCCTCGAGGAGTCTTCTTTCTTTCTTGATCTTACTGTTAAGAGTGAGAAGCCTGTTGTTATGGTTGGCTCTATGCGCCCTGCTACGGCTCTCTCCGCTGACGGCCCTATCAACCTCCTCTCTGCCGTCAGACTCGCCAGCAGCAAGAGTGCTATGGGTCGAGGAGCCATGATTGTTCTCAACGATAAGATTGCTTCTGCGCGATATACCATCAAGACCAACGCCAACTCCCTCGATACCTTCAAAGCCGAAGATCAAGGCTATCTCGGCTCTTTCGAGAATGTCGAGCCCATCTTCTGGTATCCCGCCACTCGGCCCCTCGGTCATCACTACTTCAACATCAGCACCAGCTCAACCAAGACTGCCCTTCCCCAAGTTGACGTGCTGTATGGTCATCAAGAGACCGACCCCAAGCTTTTCCAAGAAGCTATTGAGAACGGCGCTGAGGGCATTGTTCTTGCTGGTCTTGGCGCTGGAGGCTGGCCTGACAAGGCTGTTGCTGAGATTAAGAAGGTTCTCAACGAGACCGAGATTCCTGTTGTTGTTAGCCGACGCACTGCTTGGGGATATGTTGAGGAGCGACCTTTTGGTATTGGAGCTGGGTATTTGAATCCTTCCAAGGCACGCATTCAGCTTCAGCTTGCTTTGGAGAAGAAGCTGTCTATTGAGGAGATCAAGGGCATTTTTGAGTATGCTTCTTAAATAATGAGCGAGTTTGTATGACTTCATGATGTATATTTGAACTAGAACAACATTTCACAAGAGAATATCATGTGCAACGCACTATTCAGACGAAAAGCGGTGAATTATCTTATTTCTCGAGTTAGATTATTTAAGGTACGGAGAATTATCTTATTTGGTCAATGCAATTACTATAATGTCTGAATGTAGAAAGACTATATCATTCTCTTACTGTGATATCTAAATTATTTATTTTCCATTCTTGCTTGCGATCCAACGATTGGCCTAATAGAATTCCACTGGTTGGAGTTGAAACTCATAAACTTCAGCTTAAACAACAGGCTCGATTGTAGTCTAATTACTTCAAGCTTAAAAACAAGTCTGAAGTCACTACTCCCGACTTGATGAGAAAAACGAAACCCAGAGAATAGTTAACAACAGGATTCTCGCCTCAATCAAACGAATGAAAGGATAAAATGATCACAAGCACCTGAGCCCTGGAGCGGGCCGTCGATTCCAGGGTAGGCTGAATGTTGGTCCATTATCTTCTCCTATGATAACTAGAGTAATTACATGGTTGCAGAAGCTTTGAATAAGCTGTTAAAAATAGCCCTGTAGACTTCAATAGCGATCTCTAAGAAGAAGAAACATATAGAAGCATCTGTCTCTTCTCGACAGAATCCGTGATGAAGTCCTAGTTGCGATGGCGCGTGCGCTGTAGGTCTCGGCAAGTCACTATTTTTAGTGTCCAGTTGCTCTGACTAATCGCCGTTTCAGTGGTCTAGCGCACGTTCAGGCACCAGGGGCTCTAGACGTCAGCCTACTTTCTTACAACTTCATCGACATACTTTCTGATCAAGAGACATAAGAGAAGAACAATAAATCAACATGTCAGCTGGATCAAGTGAGCGTCAGACCATCAACCTCCCTGGGACAAAAGATCAGCCAAAAACTGAACCAGATTATTTCCTCGATGTTCGCAGCGCAGCAGCTTTACATGACCTCCAGGACGGTGACCTGTTGCAGATGGTAAGACCGTCCCACGTCCTTGGACCCAAGCTCACTCCAGTATTAGGTAGTCTATCACGAAGAGGACAGCATCGAGTTCTCTGACCTAAATAGAATGGTAGCGCCCGAAGATCTTGCCGAGTACTTTGACGCTCCTGGAATAAGGAAGTTTGCCTTTTATCGCTATCCTGGATCACGTGCTGTCATCTTGATCTGGACACGTTTTCCTGCTACGGCTTCAACCAAGAATGCACGCGTCCAGCACCGGCTGAGGAGAGATTTGACTTGGTATGCTGAGAAAGAAGGTATTAGGAATGTGGCTACGGTAAGTCTTGGCCCTGTCGCGGTGACTTTGGCTGATGATTTGTAGCTTGAAGTGCAGACACGGAAGGATGTCACCGTGGAGCGCTTGGAGGAGGCAATTGCCTCGTTAACGATGAGCAAAGAATGAAGGAATATGCTCAACTTCGTAGACATGTTTATTGTAGCACTCCCATCATTCATTGTTCTTCAATAAATACTGATTGTCGTTTTACATGGATACCTTGAGTAACGGGCCATCCTTCAGCACCAGGATCACCCTCCAAACATATGCAGAATCGCATGTGCATCAAACTTGACGAAAGAGCATGTTACAAGCGTTTCTCTTTCGAGAGAAGATATGTCAGAGCAGGCCATAGTATAACGATCGCCAATATGAGGATGCATAAAAAGTCTAAATGTCTCAACTATCTTGACCCAAGATATTAATTTCCTCGCCTCTCCTGCTGATCAACCTAACAATTATGTAGCTCCGTTAAAAGCCGTCTCGAATTCTGCAGGAGTATAGCGTCCTTCACTCTCGCTGCACATAGCCTTGGCAATGACCTTCAGAAGGCCGTCGTTACCGTTGAAAACACCATAGTTCCTCCCTCTGAGGATTTCCTCAGTCTTATCAGCTGTGACACGCTCGTAGCTAGTGTTGGGGGGTTCAATAAGATCCTTCCACAGCTGGAATCGGTCATCAGAGTTTCGCAGGTCAGGAACAGACATGACGAGGAAACTCATGGCGAGGGAGAAGGTGTCAGCCTTGGTGGTGTAGTCTCTACCAATGATGATTTCTAGATAAATGTTAGCTTGTAGTTGAAGTAGAGGAACTAGACATCGTACCTGGGGCAGTGTAGGAGGGAGTGCCGACATCCATCTGGACAGTAGTACCAATGTCTCGCGACTGGTCAAAATCCATAAGCTTAATGATATCCCCATCTTTGAGAAAGTTCTCGGGCTTGAGATCACGATGGATGATGCCCGCGGCGGAGACAGCAGCAACGGCACTGAGCATCTGTTTGAAAGCGCCGTTCACATCAGCAAGGCTGCCGAGGTTATCAGCCACGGAGCCCTCCTGGACATAAGGCATGATGGCAAAACCGTAGTCCTTCACACCACCCTTGCCGTAAACGATGTGGTGAATAGGAAGAATATTGGGATGGTCAAGGCCCTTCTGCAGACGAGCGCCATACATGATAGCGTTGCCATCGCCAGATTTGATACCACTGCGCTTACTGACGACAGTCTCCTGCTGCTGCTGATTCTCAGAGTCGGTCCAAGTCAAGGTAGCTTTATCAATGAGGACTGTCAAGCTAGTAGCAACGGTGCTGTCTTTGTTGAGCGTGTAGCACTCCCAAGTCAACTTCTTCTCAGAGTTGACCCAGTCGCCGACAATGAGGCCCTCCATGCTAGGGACGTCAAAGACGGGGATGGTACTAGTGATATCCTCCCATCTTCGGAAGAGAGGCCATGTTGAAATGAAATCAGGAAAACTACCTTCGCCAGAGGCGGCGCTGGCGTTGGCGATAAAAGAGAGTAAAGCCCCGAGGGCAAAAGTGAAGCGACTTGAGAAAAGCATTGTCGCTGAAGTGAATGACTGTCCAAAAGAGTGTAGGAAGAATACCGACGACCTGCTGTTGGGGCCGCTTAGACTGCTGGGTGGTGCATTTATTTAACGGACCTGTCAGGCTTCTGGCAGTGACTTACAAGACCAAAATATGCCGTATCTTTCGGAGGATTCATGCTGAATCCTTGGCGTAATCCGTTTAATTAGATCATCTAATTCCTGTTGTACTTGAAACAGGAGCGATAATGGAGATCCTTGTGCTGACACGCTGAAACAAGGCTGAGCTGACTGTATGTGAGTGGAGTTATAGCGTGTTGATGACTCGTGAGCCGAAGATTCAGGCGGTTTACTGACATTTTGTGGGAGGCTTGAATGGTGAGACGACCCCAGATCTTCCCATGTCTACCGTATCTATAGAATCGAAGTTTAGGTCCGGCTGAGATTTTAGTTGAAACGTGCTGAGATTGGGGGCTCAACCTTTGCACGTACCGTAGAATGAGCTTGACATGGTGAATCATAGAGAATCGCTAGATTGGTGATGAGGCTTAGCGGTAGTATTGCGATCGCCTATCTGCCTTGATTATTTACATGCTTCGAATCCTATTGCAACGACGACAATGACATATGGATCACAAATCTTACGCATTGCATAGATGAATCACTGTAACTAGTGGAGTCAGCTCAGCCCTAGAACACCACTGGGGGACATCCGCTAACAGCCCCCGATAAGCGCACGGGATGGAGCCTTATAGCCCTGTAAGGATTCCGAAGGATGGAGATTAAGGAGACACGAAATTGACCATCTCACTCTGCGTCGTAACACTCTCGGGAGATGTGATGTCGTGCAGTCTATTCTAAACCTGGAGTCAAATTTCGATGCACTAATGTAAGCAGCGTGTTTTACTACTGCACGTTGAGATCCTTCGGAAGTTTCTTCTGAAGGATCACCCTGTAATTTAGAAATATGGAGATGGCTTACATTCCATGTAATTCATCCCGTTAACGTCAAGGCTTGTTTGTAAATGTCTGTAAATAAGTCCTTTATTATTCTTTACTTTACTTAAAGTCTTTTGGTCCCTTCAGACACTCTTTAGTACATTGCTTTAGTATCGCAAACCTTGATTGAGTTAGCTTCTTCATTCGTTATGTTGCGCTCTACAGACTCTCCCATGCCTATTGGCATTGGTTTCCTTCTTTTGTCTTTCGGAGCCAAGTTTGCTTCTGCCGTTCCTTACCAGTAAGTTACATGCAGTTGAAGATTGGTTGAGTGAGCTAATTGGTTATAGAATTTATCAACTTAATGAGCGAGACGTCAACACTGATACCACTACCACTGATTCCTTCATTTCTACTACCACCAGCGCTGCCGCGCCGATTGACGTTCTTCCTACTACAAGCTCAGATGTTGTTATCATCAACACTGAGACTTCATCACACAATGACGCTATTGTCGTTGATACGACTACCAACAATGCTGCTCCAGTGATAGAGACTCCTACCACTATTGGCCAGAATGTTGGTGATGCTACCACCAGCGCTGAGATTGCGCCTGTTGGTACTGAGACATCAGCTATCGTGGATGTCTTGAGCAGCACTGGCGCCCCAGTTGAGAACCCTATTCCTACTACAACTGAAGATCAGACTACGTCGAACTGGATCCCTCCCGCGGGTACGGAGACCAACGTCGTCGGCACTCCGGGTCCTAGCACCGATGTTCCCCCTCCTGTTGGCACTGAAACTGCTACTACCAATGATGCTGTTGAGCCTATTGGTACTACTACCAACACAGACCTTCCTCCTGCTGGAACAGAGACTACAAGCAATGTCCCTCCTCCTGTCGTTGATACCACCACCAACACTGATGTCCCTGTTGGCACCGAGACTACCAGCAACGCAATTGAGCCCGTCGACACAACCACTGATCTTCCCGCCCCTGGCCCCGAGACCACCACCACCCAAGCTCAAGCACCCGCCGACACGACTACCTCCGCTGCCATCCCTCCTCCCAACACCGACACCAGCGCTGAGGTGCCCCCTCCCGAGACCACAACCGACAAGGTCGGTGCTCCTAGCACCACCGCCCCCGTCAACAACATCCCCAGCACAACTGAGATGGCCTCTGAACCAAGCGACAAGCCCAGCGACGCCCCTTCAGCACCTGTCACTGCTCCTCCTCAAGAAGCCACTGCTGCTGCTTCGCAAGCCCAGGTCACTGCCTCAGAGTACAATTCCAAGGTCGACGATATCATTCCAATTATTGTCGCTTGGACTAATAACCCTGATGGTCTCAAGACAGATACATTGAACAAGGTTAATAATTTGATCGATGCTGTGAAGGGCGCCATCAAGGACCTCGGTGGCAATGAGTCTGGTGGTTGTCCCGGTAAGCGACGTCGCGGACTTCTCGACATTGTCTCCAATGTTATCAACACTCTGTCCTGTGTCGTCTCCAACCTTGAAGATGTCACTGGCAAGATCACAGGCGGTATTGTCGACGGCGTCACTCCCATCGTGAGCACTCTCACCAACAACAGTAATGATCTTAAGGAACAGAGTGAAGAGAAGGATGAGGATGATAAGTCCAAGACTGAGAAGCAGGAGTCTAAGACTGAAGAGGAAGAGTCAAAGACTGAGGCAAGTACCACTGAGAAGCCTACCTCCACTGAGGCCGAGACTACTACCTCTGCGGAGACGACGGAGACGACGGGGTCTTGCAAGATGAGGGAGACTACAAATGTGCCCGCTGCTTCGGATACCCAGCCCAAGACTTCGATTGCTCTTCCTCCCACGAGCGGTGATGGTGCTACTGCTAGCGAGTCCTCTGCTGGTCCAGCTGATACTGGCACTTCTGAGGTGCCTACCTCGACTGAGGCTGCTGATGTGACTACCTCTAACCAAGGTCCTGAGTCCACCACCGCTGCGGAGACTTCTGTCCAGGAGACCTCTACCAAGGCTGCCGACGAGACTAGCACCGCTGATGAGACCGCTAAGACGGAGGAGACATCCAAGGCTGATGAGACTGACACTTCAGTCCCCGCCACTACAACGCCCAGCACCCTCCTCACAACAACCCGTCCCTCCGACCAAACCACCAACACAATCACTTCCGGCTCAACCGAGATCATCACTAGCTCCGAGGGCATCACCACCGCCCCAACACGCACATACTACCCTTGCAATATCTACGGCGGTCCTCGCGTCACATCAGCCTACTGCCAATGCTCCACCACCGTCTCAGGCAAGCAATACGTCGCGACAGCTACACTCATCGATAATCGATGTGAAGCTTACACAGAGTATCCCTCCAAGGTCGACCCCGCTACTGAAGCTCCCCCTCCTACGCAAGCACCCATCAACGAACCCCTTACCAAGACCATTGATGGAACTGTCCTCGCTTGGACCGCGTATACCCTTGCGTATGGACAGGTGTACAAGGATGTCACTGTTACCTTCTCCAACGGTGTCGGTGACGTAAAGACCATCGCTACACCGGTGCCTACACAAACTCACGTCGATAACGATGGTTCTGGTCAATGCGGTACAAGCGATGGTCTCTCTAAGTCCGGTCTCGGCGACGCATGTGATCGCGCCATTGGCGAATTCCAAGACGATACAATCTACACGGGCTATACTACCCGCTACAGCCGCTCTAAGAAGGGTCTTCTTATGGTCATGTCTATGGGACAGGCTGCTTGTATTGCCAAGTTTAGCTGCGATGACTACGGCATCGGTATGAGCGGTAAGCTCATCAAGGAAGCGTAAGTTCCCATTCCCCCGCGCTGTTGATTAAGGGTGACTTACTAATATTGGATGTAGACGTGAGAATGCGAAGAAGAATGACAACATTTGGATGTGTGGACACATTGAGCTGTCGAACTCTTGTAAGGTTGTTATGGATTACTGCACGAACTGTAACAATGAGGGTTAAGTCTTGCTTGAGAGTTGGTGATGGGTCATGGAAGTGGAAGCACGATTGGATCACATCTCCTGTCAATTGCCCTTCAATTAGATAATGTCAAATACTCTTCAATTTCTTGTGACCTTCGTCGTCAACTACTACTACCTACGGCTAGCGTTAACCTGGGCCATGGCGCTGTAGAGTCTTAAGCCAAGTGAGTCGTGTTGAAGAGGCGATTCCCAGTGTCGGTCGTCTTGGTGCCGGTGAACTTGTTCTCCGAAAGTCGAAGCGCAATCAATCCAGCACCGTGTCGTCTCATCACCTTCGCAAGAAGATGACCTTCAGCGATGGCCTCAGTCTGAACTACCCCAGCCACGATCACAATGTTGATGTTGGGTTCAAGACGAACTACGCGCTTGATGAACTCAATAACGCTCTTACCGCTGTTGACCACAGAGTCCACTAAGATCACATTCGACAGGCCCTGGATGTGATGTTTCTTGACGTCTTCTGCGTCAGACGCATGGATGAACATGGCTTGTGGAAATACATCGCTGATGCCGAATGCCATAGGCTCTCCGCCACGCATCAACGCCACGATTGAAGTACGAGCTTCATTGTGAAGACGATGGCCGGCTGTTTGATGGCCCTGCACGTGCGGAATGGTGTACTCCTCGAGACCAATGAGTTTGGAAACATACTCTGTGGCTAAATATCGGCCGACATTGACATGAATCTCTCGCAACACAGGGCCTGCTACTGCGGCGTCGCGCATGGGCGACATGAGAAGCTTGGCGGCAGCTTTGTTGGTAGCGTGGAAGATCTTGAGTGGGCGACGGTCTGGGCGGCGATCAACGATGGACTTGACGAAATCTTTGTCTTCCAGGCTGACCACGGGGAGACTGTCCTTGTCTAATCTAGGCGTCGATTTGCTCGGTAGGAGAATCTGTCGCGCTCTTAGGTGGTCATCCTGAATGGCCTTGGTCAGGGCTGCATCCATAGTCGAGCTTCGAGTCTTCTCATCACCAACAACAACAACAGCTTGGTCAGCTTCCCAAAGCATGGGTATGTCCAAGGGACTATCCCCGAAGGCCCAGACATAAAGATCATGCACGTCTCTGAGGTGTGACACAACAGCGGCCTTGACCCCAGGGGTGACGAAGTATCCATCCGAGAATCTTCCACCACCAATCACTTTGACGCTGTCTGACAGACCATGGTGCTCCAGGATCTTGGTCCAAAGGCGCCCAACGCCGCAAGTCACGGCAACCGCGCCGACGTGTTTCTGCTTTTCGACGCGGCGCAAGAGAGAGATGAACTCGGGGTGCATAGGGACGAAATCTGACACCGTGTTGCAACGATCTTCGAACATGTCATCAGCGCATTCTTCCTCAAGGATCAAGGTAGCTTGGTGGAATGCCTCGTCCGAGTATCCCATTGGACCACTGAAAAGGTCTCCAATGGCACAATCATCAAGGCACATGCCGTGATTATCCATTTCGTCCACGAGGAGACGACCACCATCTTCGGCCGACAAGGTTCTGTCACCATCAAAGACTAAGAATGTTTGCAGCTCTTTAGTGTCTTGCCGAGCGAGAATCTGATCAAGTCGCTTCTTCACCTGTGTGAGATTGGCTTCAGCCGGTGCGAGCTCTTGGAAGTGCTGAACAAGAGGTAGGACATTCTCAAGGCTGGGATATCGAACAGTGGTAAAGAGAATCTTATGCTGACGACAGAGGTCTCGCAAGGTTCTGGCTTCAAGGCTTTGCCAATGAATCCAGTTCTCTGCGGTCAGGCCGGTCATGTCAAATCTATGCTTCTTCTTGTCATTCATGACGTGAGCCATAATAATCAGGGCACTGGGGTTAAAGTAGATGATGTGCGTGAATATTTCCAAGTCTTCGGGCGTGTACACAGCGTGGGGGGCAGTAGCCCCTTTAGCCCAGAACATGAAGTGTCCAGTGACGACGGCGATTTTGCCGCTGGTTGCAGCTTCATTCTTGATGTGGGTAATGGCTTCAGCTCGCCACTTTGTCTTTTCGGGGTCTTTGAGTTTCTGGAAGGCTTTCAGGCCACCGGGGACGAGGTGGGAAATGACTTCGGAGCCTTCGAAGAATGCGAAGTCTGTCTCGCCGAGTTTGTTGCGCAGGCCTTCGAGAACGGTGGATTTCCCGGTAGCTGGAAGACCGTAGAGACCAATCACTGTTGGCTTTGATAGACCTGGAATGCGGGTTCAGTTCGGGGAGCTTGCGCTGAAAAAGAATAGCCACTGACCTTGGTCGGCGCGGTTGGCCTGGCCAACCGCGGATGTAGATGTCATCTTCGGAAGACGATTCGGTACGCAGAGGTATGAGATGTAACAGTCCAGGTATGTTGAGGGATGAAAGATGAAGAAATGAAAAGAAATCTTCTGAGGTATTTCACTCCTGGTCTATTACTGACTTACATGATTGGGCCCGTTTGCCTTTGTCTTGAGTCGTCCTATCAGGAGGATCAAGAAGCGATGTCAATGCAGGAGGCCCACCCGTCACTCAAGCTGCATAGAGCCGTGCCCCAACAAACAATTCTCCGATATACTTGATTGTTTATAGAATAAATGAATACATACAGGGAAGCCGCTTTACGACCGTGCAAACGATTGGAGTTTAGCTCGCCTACAGTTTGTCACTTCTAGGCATCAACCCTTAGTCCATCCCGCACGGGAAACACTTTCGTAACAACCGCTGCAAATTGTCTCCCAGGACAAGAATGTTTCCCAATCCCAAACGGGACGTAGTTCTTAGAAGGAGTGACGAGAGACTGCGCGTCCTGACTGCCCTCATCCTTGTGTAACGGTACGAAGCGAAATGGGTCAAAGGTGTACGCATTAGGATATATATCCTCATCATGATGGATACCCCAAGCCGAGATACTCACTCGAGCGCCTCGGGGGAGGTGAATCATACGATCTGAGACTGTTAAGCCATCTTCTTGCATAACCTCTAGTGAAAGCGCCTTGATTCCTGTGTCAAGCCGAAGTGTTTCCTTGATAACACTGTCTGCGACATGGAGATCATTCACAGTTACGTGCTCGACGTTTGTGGGGAAAACACCAAGTGCTTCTTCTTCCAAAGCTTGCCAAACTTGTGTGGAAGAATTGCTTACGCAAAGATTAAAAAGAGCGTATGTCATTGTTAACGTCGTTAATTCCAGTGCTGCAAACACTGTAGCAAATACTCGACACGCGATGACGTCTGCCATCTCGTAACGAGGCTCGTTCTTGCGAAGTGCTTCGTTGATGTGCCATGTAAGGACATCATCTTGTGGAAAATCTTTGAGGAAACCGTTTTCGATGAGTATTATTCTCTTTTCGATGTGTGGGCCAAGGATTTTGAGGGCTCTGCTCATGTAAATATGGTTGAAGATGGAAGTCAGTCGAGATGTGATGGGTTGAAGGAATGGGGGGAATAGTGATAGGGCTATGGCGCTTGGTATAACACTGGTGGAGAACTTGGACAGATTGTCAACAAGCTCCTCATCTCCGCCTAACAATTGGTTAACAAATCTTGATGAAGTGATACTATTGCTCGCTCGCTGAGAGTACCGCCAATAACCAACCAAACCGTAATTCTCGCAATGACTCGTCGAACAAGAGCATATATCCGGACTTCACTTCAGTCTGCATCTGATCCAAACGTCTCGTCTATCGAATACGCCAGTTCTTCCGCGATCTTGGGTACTAATCTTGGAAGATGTCTGTTCAGCTGCACTCGAAGAACATCGTAAACCGCAAAGTCCTTTTGGACAGCTGAATTCAGAAAAGCGTATTCAGCACCTACAACCTCATGTTGCACAGGAATCGGGCTAAGTATCTTGTCGTTCTGTGTAATCATCCATCGAATGAGACTCTGGGGCAGAAGTATCTCTGGACGACTAAGGGAAGAGCAATCACACAAACAGCACCCTTCTTGTTATACTACAGACATCAGCATGAGGGGTAAAAGATTTGTTCTTAAGCATACATCTTGATAAGCTTTGTTCATAACGCTTGGAATGTTCCAGATCCCAACGATCTGTGTAACGAGATACGGAGTAAAACGTCCGCGCGGTGACCAGGGTATCCCATCGGGGACTTTGGAGAAATGGTTGTATGAAACGTGAAGACGCCAGATAAGAACTCTGAGAAGGAAGAGCCAGAGTGAAAGCATTTTGAGCAACGTCCAGGTAGTCCTCACCGTAATTGCAACGACTTAGGGGCGCGTCTGTCGATTTATAGGTAAATCTCAGGATCATGGCATCACTGCATGAGGACTCGACTCTGAGGGACTGCGTTCCACGACAGGAGACCTACTCATGTGTCTGTTTCTTACTGGCTTCTTGCTCATACTTTCTCTGACTTTATCAAGCATGGCTGTTCACTGCATGTTCTCATGACATGTGAATAAGCGCCATAAGAAGTTATGTCTAAGGCAAGAGAGTGCAGTGAGTATTGGCATTGAGATGAGCCTACTTGGCTTGACTCGGACCAGGAGTTAACTGACCATTGAGACTGGCGATGTGATGGTATTTCAGCGAAACTGGCGGCTCATAGTGGACGTGGATGCAGTGACCAATCTGCAGCCCAGTACGAGCTCTCCTTTGTCTAAATATCGCTCAATCGCCCCTTGATTAACCTCGTATCAAGGGCTCAGCGTCCTTCAGACGATGCTGTCGTGGTGAGGAGTCTCCAGAACTTCAGCCAGCCCTCCTTTCCCCACCTAACAGTAGTGTTCTCATACCTTTCCCAATGAGCATTTGCGCTTTGATCAGATAATCTCAATATCGACACACTTATCATCACTCCATGCCTCGCCGGACATGATTCCATGAACGTAGCAATCCCCAATGATCTTCCATTTCTCGCCAGCTTTCCGCAGCACATAGGGCGTCCTTCCGCCCTGAAGCAGCGCAATCCGATCACCAGCTCGAGCAGGCCAAGGGACCGAGCTGAGATATCCTGAACCTGTCGTTGCCATTCTTTGGTCAAAGGCACACTGTACATCGACGAAGGACTTCCCCATGGTCATTATGTCGCTCAACTCCATACTGCTTACTTTTTTGTATCCCAGTAGTTGGCGGTAGAGTTTTGGTGCCAGGTGTGAGAGATGCCCCCTGAAGGGAGGCAAAAGAG
>NJCR01000398.1:0-31385 GCA_002234235.1 Fusarium hostae
GGTCCAGACCATTAAGACCGGTCCGACCATGGTCTTGAGAAATCCTCAGACCAGACCAAGTCTTGGCGGTCTAGACCAGACCAAGACCAAGTCAGACCAGACCATTCCGATCACTGGCAAGTACGGAGGCTTAATGCTCAGAGATTCAATCAGCCAGGCTCGGGATCGGACCCAAACAGCAGAGCAGTCAAAGGTAGTGAGCATCCACTTGTGAGGGTTGAAGTTGAAAGAGTGGAAGTCAGCCATTGGTGTAGTCAAAGGCTGATTCTCCTCGAGTAGAAGTGCAGATCCTGCATAAGCAGCATCGACATGAACCCAGATGTCTCTCTCTGTGCCAGCTGTAGGAGACAACGCCTCAACGATGCCAGCAAAGTCATCAACGGCACAAACATCAGTCGTACCCATCGTAGCCGTCAAGTAAAAAGGCTCCAACCCGCGGGCCCGTAACTCAGCTACCGTCTTGGCAACAGCTCGACCAGTCATGGCGAAACCGTCCTCTTCGGTGACAGGAATAGCAACGAAACGGACACCAAGAACCTGAGCAGCCTTCTTGGTACTTGAGTGGGACCCAGCGCTTCCCAGAGCGACAAGTTTGCTTCGTACATCCCATACAGCATCTTCGTCCATGCCCTTCGTGACAGCAGCAAGATACTTATCTCGAGCAGCACACATAACAGTAAGGATAGCCTCGCTGGCACTACCGTGAATGACGCCTCCTCCATGGGTACTACCGCCACTCAGATAGCATTCGGGAAGACCAAGAGCCTTCGCAAGCCAGTCCATGACAATTGTTTCCAGTTCTGTAACTGCTGGGCTGCAAATCCAGTTGAAATGGGCGCCGTTGAAGGTATTCGAGTACATTTCAGCCAAGGCAGCAGGATAACTGCTTGAGCATGGAAAGAAGGCCATGAACCGGGGGCTTGCCCAGTGGGTGATTCCAGGAAGGATTTTGGACTCGATGTCAGCATGGATGTCGGTCCAGGACTCTCCTTCGAGAGGGGCTGAGGATGGGAGCAAAGGTCGAAGGTAGCCTGGCTTGACATCCGATACGACACGTTGCGACGAGACATTGTCGTAGTAATCAGTGACTGTATATCCGTGGTTAACATGATAACATCAAGAGTCACTGATTCAATTTTCACAAACTTACTCTCGTCAATGGCTGTGCGAGCTGCCTCGCGAAACTGTGCGGAGTCCATATTGCGTATTTCAATGTCTGTTCTGTATGTTGCCGTGAAATTGAATGTTTCGAGCAGTGATGCCGATACAAGGTTGCATTTATATACTGTTCAACAGAGACTTCAAAATATCGCGCTTGTTTCCGATATTGCCACGAAAGGTGGGGGAAGCATGTCACAAACACACCAATGAACTCCAATCCAGTCACCGTATGGAATTTCCGTTTTGGGCAAAGTCTTTGTAAAGAGTCTTTCCAGGCAATGGCATTAGTATGTCGCCACATTTGTGATGAACAACCAGTCTCCGCCCTTACTTTGACGAGACAAAGACCCACCTCGGAACCCTCCTCTCTGAGGCGTTCCGAGTTCCGAGTCAACATAGAGCATTTCGATGGACGTTGAACGACAAGTCAATTAAATATGTTGATCATCTAATGCTGTATCTCTTGCATCATGCAGCCTATTCAGGCAATATATTCCCTCGTTCATTATTACCATTCTGGGGTCTTTGGTTCATGGAAGGTTCTAACGACCCAGCTTCGAAGGTCTTGCATACGCAAACCGTCGGCTACAGATGCAAATCGTTTATCATGGAAAGATAAAGATAGTTATGGTTGGTAATACATCTCCGTATCATGCTGGATGTTCCGGGTCTGCTACTATGTCCCTATGACGTTCAACCTGGTATCTGGGTATTACAATACGCCTTTGTCACCTTGACATTATGGTTCAGTGTAATGCCATTTACGTCAGCGTCATGTATATAAAGCTCGATAGATGAGAAGAAAGAATAAATGAAGTAGGCAATTGAGAGATAG
This sequence comes from Fusarium hostae, assembly GCA_002234235.1. Taxonomy (NCBI): domain Eukaryota; kingdom Fungi; phylum Ascomycota; class Sordariomycetes; order Hypocreales; family Nectriaceae; genus Fusarium; species Fusarium hostae. Next base: position 1,997 of record NJCR01000398.1, read on the forward strand.
AATTATATTTATTATTAATTATCTAGACTAACATTAAAGACCTTTTCCTCCAATCTTGAACCATGTAGTATCTCACCGGCACGGCTAGATATAGCTGCTCCATCTTATCCATCGGTTGGCTTAAGATAGGCTACAAGTATGGGATGAGCGTAGGCAGTACGACTGATTTCAAATAACTCAATCAGAACTTAGAGAAGAGCAACAGCAGCAGCACCAATGGCGCCCGCGAAGCCAGCGACCTTGCCCGAAACATGTCCAGCTCCGTTAACGACAACAGCAGGCTCAGACTTAGCAGGCTTTGAAGCCTCGGTGCTAGCAGGCTTGGAGGTCTCCATACCGGTATGCTTTCCAGTAGCAGAAGCCATAGTGGTAGCGGCAGAGCAAGCCGTAGGCTCGACAAGAGACCCACCGTTGCCGTTGTAGGGGTTGTAGCCCAGGCATTCAGCCCACTCGGCAGCACAGGTTGCGTGGTTGGCATCAGGTGCTGTGTTGCACTTGTCATGAGCTTTGTTGCATTTGTCGGTGCACTCATCAGCCTTAGCAGTCTCGATAGCAGTAGGCTTAGAAGAGTGAGAGCAAGCAGTAGGAGGAACATATGTTCCCTTCTTGTCATAGGGGTAGTAGCCGACGCACTCAGCGTAGTTGGCAGCGCAAGTTGCGTGGTTGGCGTCAGGTGCAGTCAGTGTTGCACCTATCGCGAGCCTCGTTACATTTTGCGAGGCATTCATCGGTAGAGGAGGGAAGAGGAGGAATGGAGTCAGTAGCTGTTGGGTATACAGGAGAAGAGAAAGCAGTGTCAGAGGCAGCAGCTGGTGAAGCGCTTGAGAGCTGGGCGGCACTGAGCATCAGGCCAAAGATAACGGAACGAGTGTTGGAAACCATTTTGATAGAGAAACGATTGTGTTTACGTGCTTGAAAGTGATTGTGGTGAGAGTGAAGGGAGAAATACTTGGCAAGCTTACAAAGATCGTTGGCATTTATAAAAGACCGCGCTGTGTCTCGTCGTTAGTGGCTCTCGTGTTGGCAATTTAAAATGACGTCTGTGTCATCACAATTCCTCCCCCGCATTCTGCTCAGTCACGACCGTCCTTTTGTCGTATGGGCTTTGCTCTGTTGCTTGTATTTATACGAAGTCTTGTCCCAAGCTAAGCAAGACACATTCCTCTAGCTCAGAAGATCATACGACCGGCCAATCACGTAGCATGAATAATAAAGGGAGGGCTGTAGGCTTTGTGGCGTAAGCCACCAATATGCATTGTCTCAGGAACACCCAGCCAAGTGCCCCGGTCTCCCTGCGAAACAGGGGAAGCAGTTGCGTCAAAACAAATGGAGAGAATGGAGTAATGTCTTATCCTCTACATCACAGTTGAGCGTTAGCAGTTAAAGTCGCAAGCCGGAAAAATGAACGGGATAATTATAGGTCTTAGTATAATCAATAGTCAATAGACAGCAACACTTGAAGGAAGATTTCTGACACGGTTGTGAGCTTAAATTTCTACCAAGTCATTGCTTGGGCAACTGCAACTTTCATTCCATTTATAGACCATTCAAGGAGTCACGTTGATCGTCAAGCGCATACCAGCCGATGATAGGGTATATAAGTTTCGGTCTGGAACATATAGCTAGTATAGATGTGCCGAGATCCGAGCCGAGGCAACTTAGGCAGAAGGTCTCAAGTGCTATACAAAAGAGATGATACTGCTGTAAAAAAACAGTAACCTTGAAAAGTCACACAGCCCAGTGAAACACTTTTGTACTATAGACAAAGTAATAGTTTGTCGGTTTAAGTGCAATGTTATTTACAAGTGCAATCACAAGGGCAGAAGCTAATATTAATCCTATCTGTTATAGAATGCCTTCTTTGTTTGTTGAGGTGAGTTGCTCGACTCTGTATTCATATACACGGATGCAATACTTCTTTGCTTCCTGGGGTATATCCTTTCTTACCATTCATAACCTTTCATTCTCATTATCCATATGCACTGTGCTTGGAGTAGGCTCTTGCAATGCTCGGTCTCCTGGGTGTCTATGTCAGATTCCTCTCCTGGGATACAAATAGCTGACCTCATAAGATCAAATTACGAGAAAAGCTTAGCTAGCCAGAATTTCTCTAGATTAGATTTATACATATTAAGTCAGCCAGGTTTATGCTCGTATTCATTGACTCGACCGGCTTCGTATCGGAAGAGATTGAACATTGTAGTTCATTTGGATGAAACTTATGTGTTTATGTAATCTCATGTTAAGCATATCTAGAATGTTTCAATGTCGCAATTTTTCTATACACCTCTTTCAAAGTCATTTCTAACGTGTTGTGACAGTCCCTCATCTGCCAGCACCCGAATTGCTGTCATTGCAAGCCCTCTGGCACAGTTCATAGCTGCTTTGTGAGCTCCCTCCTTCCCAGCACATGTAGTAAAGTCTGGATGGTGAATGGACACATCTGAGGCTGTTGGAATAGCGAAGCCACCGTGGAAGCCCGGAACGTGGTACGAAACATTACCCATGTCCGTCGAAGCAGGGACATTCTCCTCTGGCTTTATCTTCAGTCCCAACTTGGCCATTTCCTCGACGTAAATGTTTGAAAGGATGTTGTTGACTTGAAGGTCACTATATAATGGTGCTCTAAAGTTGTATCGTCAGTAGGATATGGGAGGCAGAAGCACTGAAACTCACGTCTCATATTCGACCTTGCAATTCGCCGCAGCAGCTCCGGCTTCAAAGCAGGCATGCACTCGCTTCACGAGGTTTTCGCATTCAGCCAACGTAGGACTGCGAATACACCAGTTCATTCGAGTGTACTGGGGTATGATATTGGGAACTGTGCCACCATCTTCGAATACACCGTGCACTCTCTCATCCGGTCTGATTTTCTGTCGCAACATGGACACATTGACGTATGCAGCAACAGCAGCATCTAGTGCGTTAATTCCATTCCATGGTTCTGCATCTGCATGTGACGCTCTGCCCTTGAAGATGACCTTAGTCTTGTATGCCGCGATGCTTTTGGTGCCAGCAATCCCACCATACACCAGACTATCCGAGCTCGGCCCCGAGATTGTTGGGTGAGACATGAGAGCTGCCGCGATATCCTGGGGAGGATCAAAGGCACCCGCCTCAAGGAGTTTGATTTTGCCGCCCCCACCTTCCTCTGCAGGTGTTCCAATAATACGCAAGCGTCCAGGAAGCTTGGTCATCTGCAGAGCACGAGCTGCGCTGACAAAGGCCGCAAGAGAGGACGTTGCGATGAGGTTATGGCCACAATCATGGCCAATTCCTGGGAGTGCATCGTACTCGGCGCAGAAGACAACTTAACGACCCCCGGAGCCAAATATTGCTTCAAAGGCTGTGTCAAGCCCCCATGCGTGGCGTTTGACTTCGAAACCATGGTGTTCAAGGAAGTCGGTCAGCTTTTCGTGTGCAAAGACTTCTTGGTATGCGGTTTCAGGATGGGAGTGAATGCTGAGGTTGACTTCTTGGAAGGTGGAATTGAGAGTATCCAGTGTTGAAGCAACGATTGCGCTGGATTGATCAATAATTCCGACCTTCTCGACGGACTTTGTATCATAATGTACTGGCGCAAGCCGAGCTGGTGATGAACTTGAATCGATAACCATCATTTTATCCGAATTGAATGTAAGTCCCAAGGTACAGATCAACGTTGGGTGTCTTTAACATGGCATGTAGTGTTATATACTACTCTCAATTCGCAGGCCAATATGGGAATGATCCGAGGAGCTCAGGTTAACTCTGCTAGGTCCAAGGAAATTCAGGAGGTTGCCACTGGCTTGATACAGCTCAGAAACTAACTCAGCAAGTGACACCAAGCCACTGAAAATAACTTCAGGCCGTTATCAGGTTAGCGAAGAGCATCTCAAGACCTGGGGTAACAAACCAAACCCCTTTCTGGACGAGTAGCCGACGAAAGATAGCAGTCCCCACTAAAATAGCCGACCAGTCTCATAAAGTAGGGGCCTCCTCACTTTGCAACTTCAATTAGACATGCACTCACCTGTTGGCTCATCTTACTACTCCTCATATCTCGTTAGATATTGCTTATTTGGTTATCTGTCGTCGGCTGTCGGCTATTATGCCAATAGCGGAAATAATCATGTCGCTATCACCCTGCGATGCAACATCACCAATGCCACTAGGTCGATCAGCTCCTAGATCTCGGAGCGGTTATTGGACATGCCGAACCAAGAAGGTCAAATGCGATGAGATACGGCTTGTTTGCCGACGATGTGTCCGCCTCAAGCTCAACTGCGATTATGCACCCCGGCTCCGCACCTTTCCTAAAGGGTCCCCTGTCGGAACGTTTGTCCATTCAAGCCTCGACTTCTCTCGCCTTGAGCCGACGCCTCGACAAGATGGTCAGGACGAGTCTAGTTGTGGAGATCCTCGGTCTGAGACTGAGGGGGTCTCCTCCGCAATAATGCCCTCGTTGAATACACCCTTACAATGGGGAACTTACGGCATGGAACTCGGGAATGAAGAGGTTGAAGCGATACAGTACTTTCGAGAGTCATTTTCGCCATTGTATATCATGAAGAAGCCACAATACTCTGCATTCGCCATCATGTTGCGCCTTGCTACACATGAGCCTCTTGTACTGCGCATGGTCCTTGCGATTGGAGGTTGCGGTATTGATTACAGGCACCAATGGCATGAGAGACGGTATTGTGTATCGGGAGCACAATCGAAAGATGGTCCCTCGAAATACCGAACACTTGGACTCGGGCATTATTCCGAGGCATTGAGAGAACTACATACCATCTTGGGCGACAACGCAACAGCCGAGTCAGCCAATCTTGATTCACTGACGAGTGGATTGGTCCTCATGATTATGTATGAACAGCTCCACGGCGACGCCAAATGCAGGGGCTTAGCGAGCCATCTGAATGGAGCAGCACTTATCCTTAAGCATCGCTTATCCTTAAGCATCACTACGCCGATATCCTACACCGAGCTGGCGATGCAGATCAGTCAGTACCTTTGATGAAGGCGGCTGAATCAGGCAGTCCTCGGCATCTATCTCAATTTTGCGCTCGCTTGATAACAAGGATTTGCGGGATGGATGCAACCGCTTCATCATTTGGACTGGGCGGCCAAGTCACTAGAGTTCTCGGCGGAAGTTTACCGGAAAATGATGACAAAAGCAGTTTGCCGACAGGTCCAATCAAAAGACTGTCCAGACTAGACACTTATTCTGGATCGCTCTACCGTTCAGTCTGGGGTGATGACTACCCCGCAGGAGAGTTAGTGGATGACCTAGAGAACCAGCAGGTCTTTGAACTGTTGGGGGCTAGTGTTCAGCTACGGTATCTAATATCCGAGCTGACGAGTCTTCAACCCATTCGTGGTTTGGCTGTAGTTGATGCTGTCAGAAAGGTTGAGGCTACCATCCACGAGACGAGTGAGAGGCACATGAACATTCTTGATTTTGCATCACGGCTCACTTCAGCCACCAACAACTCCCACTCCAAGGTAGCAACTATACGCTCTATAGTACCTATATACTACACCGAGATACTCGACTTTCTTCGGATCGCTCGCAACATCCGCCCTCCCCTCCATATCAAACTGAACGATAGCAAAACAATTCGCAATATCATGAATCTAGCTTACCAAGATTACCAACACGGAGGAGACGTTGCCATGGTCAGGATTGCCCGCCCATTATTCCTGGTTTCTCTAGAAACAGATGAGGAGCTCCATATCTCGTGGATTCTTGAGAGGTTTAAAGGGTTGGCTCAGTTTGGAGAACATTTTGCACGGGTAAGAGACTTTCTGGAGAGAATTTCTCTGATGCAGCCAGAGTCCAGAACAAGGATCGATTTACGTATGGCCTTCTCAAACCAGGCCACTTCAATATGCTTATGCCTAATGTAAGGATTAGTAAAGGAGTAAATCTTAAACATCAATAATCTCATTCTTCAGAGACTCTTGTGGCAGCCGCTCTTCCTCACCCCGCGTTTGTATCCCTTGTTTCCGAGGTAAACGGCTCTTATCGCAGCGCCAGGAGTTGGCCTATGGCTGTGAAGTGACATAATAACTTGTTATCATGAACCCAATCCATCTCATGCTACCCACATAATCTACCCCGTGTTATCTCCCGTCGAGAGTACGGAGTATCTCCCACCCTGTCGACAAGGAAATCAAGTGTCAGAACCCCTTGCCATACTATTTCCTTCTGAAGTCTAGTGACGAACTTTATCAACGAGGTGATGATACCCCAGATTATCTTAGGCTACCCCGCACTTTTCGTCGGCTATCAGGACCAATCTGGCTAGTCTATCTCAGCTCCTCAAGCCATGATGATAGCTCAAGTGGTATTCGGTTGTCTCTGTTGCAAATGGCTTCGCGCTGGGTCGTCAACGCCAGGCTCACCTTGTACAAGTACGGTATGAAGCACTTAAGAAGAGCCATGCCCCCCTTCTCCATCCTACATCATCCAGAAAACCACTGATATTCTACTCACCTACCAATACTGAGTCTGGCTTCCATGCGAGGCAGGCAATTTCAAGCAATGACACTCAGAGGGGCGTCAGAGACTAATGACATCAAACTTGAAGACAAGGAACTTGATCAGACAGACCTTGCTTCAGTTGACAATGGAGCTATGCGAAGCCATGATCTAACAACCGAAGAGGATCGAAGAATCCTGAGGAAGGCATATCTCCAGTACGTCTTATAACTCATGCATGGACATTGGTGATACGGGGACTAATAGGTGGAACTTGAAAACAGTCTTCTTCCTATCATGACATTTGCCTACTTCTTCCAGTTTCTCGACAAGACTGCACTTAGCTACACAGCAATTCTCGGGCTTCGTGAAGATCTCCATCTCAAAGGAGAAGATTATAGCTGGTCATCTGCAATCTATTACTTTGGCTTCCTCGTTGCAACATATCCCATTGCTGGTGTATTACCTGTTCGGCTGCCCATCGCAAAGGTCATCGCTGTTACCATGTAAGTAATCCTCTTCGCCATACTCAATCCCAGTGCCTTCTGACTGCCATTCCTAGGTTTATCTGGGGAACTATCTTGATGTTCACAGCGCTTTGTCACAATTCCAAAGACCTGTTAGTAACGCGATTCTTTCTCGGCGTGGCTGAAACTGCGATTGCCCCTGGTCTGTCTATGATTGTCGGTATGCGGTACAAGAGATCTGAGCAGCCCTTACGCCAAGGCGCTTGGTTCCTCGGGAACACGTCTGCCGGTATTTTTGGTGGTCTTGTTAGTAACGGCTTTGGTGAGGTCAAGGGCTTTTCGCCGTGGAAGGTGAGTGAACAAATCATGGCGCCAGATTCTTATGCTAATTTCTTCGAGGCAATCTTCATCTGTTTCGGAGCTTTGACGATAGCTATTTCCGTTATAGTTTTCATCTTTCTTCCAAACACGCCTGCCAATGCCCGTTTCTTGACCAAAGACAAGAGAGCTCAAGCCGTTGCTAGAGTTGAAACAAACATGACGGGCATCAAGAATGACAAGTGGAAGCGGGAGCAGGTTTGGGAGGCACTCCGCGACCCAAACGCGTGGCTTCTTGTCATCGGTTACCTCGCCTCAGTCATCCCTAACAATGGACTTCTAACAGTAGGTCATGTTCTCAAATACTGCATGCTCAATAACCCTTGCTGATCACTCTTCAGTTCAACACCATTGTTATTCAGGGCCTTGGCTTCTCTGTCCTGAAGACTCTTTTAATCAACATCATCCCGTTTGTTTTCCAGCTGGTCTTTGTCCTCATTTCGGTCATTGGAAGTACATATCTTCCAAACACGCGCCTGTTATTCATGACTTTCAATGTTACTACCAGTATCGTTGGAGCTGTGATGGTACGTGAAGTTGACCCAGCTCATAAGTGGACTCGCGTTATGGGTTGTGCTTTTGGAGTTACTTTTACTGCAAACTTTCCTATGACAATGGCTATGGTATCAAGCAATTTCGCCGGCTTCACCAAGAAGACCACTGTCGGCGCCATGGTATGTTGATGCTGAATTCGCTGACTGCTATCTTCAGTATGCTGACCTAAACCCAGGTATCCATCGCATACTGTGCTGGAAATATCATTGGTCCTCATCTATTCTTCCCCTCAGAGGCCCCTGGCTACAAGTCCGGATTCCTAGCTGTCATGATTTGTTTGGCTGTGTCTGCCATTCTTTGCATTGTTCTGCGGTTCTATCTTGTCTGGGAGAACAAGAAGCGGGACAATGTTGGAGAGGCTACGGAGGGTCCGTCGGAAGGGCTCAATTTGAGTGACAAGACAGATTGGGAGATTCCCCAATTCCGTTACATATATTAGTTGGGTTTGGGACTGTAGAGAGGATTACACGAACACGGTCTTGTGTGGTATCGGACTAAAGTGGCGCAAGACAAGAAAAGACCTGTATCCTAGATAACGAAGCTTCAGACCAGCTTTTAGCACATTTGCTATTGCAAGCCTCAAACTTTGAGCATACGTGACCTCAAGTCTCACCCTTAAATCGCTCCTTATTGCCTCAACTCTAGCCCATTGACTAAATACTGTCTTCCTTGTCGTTGTATACCTTGGCAAACATCCTTCTTAACCCATCCATGTCACAAAACTCTATGACCTTTGTAACCTTGGAACCATCCTCATTGAAGTCCAAGACCCATGAATGCTCTATGACATCCGCTTCGCCGCTCTTGTAAAGCATGCCCGTAACGGTCGTGGCGCCTGACTTGCGTGCCTCGGTGTCGATAGTCAAGTCCGAGATGTCGCTGTAGGTGACTACGTATTTCTTGAGGTCGAGCGCCATTGCGGCTTCGTAGTCAGCGTTGTTCAAGCCATCTTCCGGAGGCGATCCGAATAACTGAAGAACACCGGCTGGTTTGAAGTAACGTTTACAAGAGTCGGTGACATCACGGTTGATGATTGCGGGATTATTTTGTTCGCCGGCGTCTTTGTAGGCCCCCAAGAACTGTTTTGTCGTGTTCTCAATGGCCTTTCTGAGTTCTTGACGTGATGCCATGCTTGCGATGACAAAGCTTGATGTTCTCTATAAGTTCTGAATTGCTAAGAGAATGTTTAATCACAAATACTTGGGGCCTGGTCTACAAATTTATATGAATTACTTGTTTGTAATTAGCCAAGTCGTAAGCTGTCAGCTGACGCAATGCTTGGGCTACGGGATTCCAGGAAGTATATTTGTAATCTATGTAAGCTTGGTACTCTTTTGGGCCATCATGGGGATAAACTATTCGAGAAATGTGTTGATTCGTGCTACTTATCACACCTCATCATGTTAATCTACTTCTGCCGAGGTAAAGAAACTTCCCCCTACCTAGTATGCCAATATCTTTACTACAATCACCGCCGCTCGGGGTTCAAAATTGGCCACTGTGCCCAATGGAGAGGTTCAATCTATCGGGCTCGCTACGACTCGAAATTCCAACAGAGGTCGAGTTTACGCCCATGGGAGAAGGGGCAATAATAAGTAAGCACCGAAATTGGACATACTGAGGCTTCTGTAGGGTATATCTATTTATAGAAGTTCGTTTAGGCTGGTTCACGAGCCTGGTAGCTAAAAGCGGAGGAAAGATACTCCGACACTCAATGAGCAATTTGCAGTGCCGGAAGCGGCCGCCCTTTTCAAATAACCTTGGTATTTAGGGCAGACAAGAAGACAGAATAACTCTAAAAAGCCCCATCTAAACCCTATGAACTCGTCACTAAAATGAACGGATTCAGAAGGTGGTTGCCCTGAAATTGGGTCGCTTCAGGCTGTGTTTACCCAAGCTGTGCGGACAAAGTTCATGACCCCACCTGGAAGGGGCTGCCTCTTTACCTTTTCCGTCGTAGATCGCTTCAATCAAGGAGGTCTTTCCAGAGAAATTGTCACTTCTCCTTGCTCAACATCCCTCATGACTCACGCCATGTGACAGAAAAGTCCCTGGAATGAAGGGCCTATGCTTGGATTATCATATACCAGGTCTTGCACACCCGCTTATCACCACGTGGGGATCGTCCTTTGCAGCTGATCTCACGCCATCATGTCAGACTTTGGTGAGAAGGTGAAATGGAAGAGGGCGAGGGCGCCGAAAGTGAGATCTGGCTGTAGAACCTGGTAAGTCAAGCACTCAGACACGTAAAATTCCCTGCTGATTAAAGTAGCAAGTTTGTGACCTATTACAATTCGTTTCACTGAAACTTTGCTGATCGTAGTTAGAATCCGTCACCTTAAATGCGATGAACGAAAACCCACGTGTTTCAGATGCGAAAAGGACAAACGGACGTGCGACGGCTACCTTGCTCCTTCAGAAAGCAAACCAAAGACGAAATCGCTCGCCCTCCACCGAAAGCAGTATGACCTCATATCTCGCCGCCTCGCGACAGCCTCAAAGCTTCTTGTCCCAGCAGCTCTATCACCAGAGACATTCGGCTCAACCATAGAGTTAGACCTTTGCCATCACTTCCGAACATACACGGTATCAGAACTCGCAAGCTCTGTCAACGCAATGAGTTTTTGGCACGCGTATGCATTACCACTCAGCCAAACTTCAAAACCCGTCAAGGCTGCCATTGGGGCATTGGGAGGAGCACACAAGGCCTTCAAGCTTCAAACCCAGACCGACTCATTAACGCAATCACTCGCCCAATCTTACGAGATCGCATCCATCCAGCAGTACAACAATGCCATTCGGGTGATGCAAGAGTACATGAACTCGCCGAATAAAGACTTTCAGGTTATTCTCACTTGTTGTTTAATATTTATCTGCACAGAGAATCTTTACGGGCGCTACACGAACGTATCGCGGCATTTGGAAGCTGCATTCTCTCTGTTGAACGCCTGTGATCGATGGGACCTGGCGAAATTTATGGAAAATATCAGCCCTTCATTATGCGGTTTGGCTTCTGACCTATTCTTCTACGTGGGAGACAACCATTCCTCGAAGCTCGTCTCAGAGATTACGGAATGGGCCGATAAGCAGGATCCGATCGATCTTGATGAACCCGGCGAACCTTTTACTTCTGCACAAGCTGCGGCTGCAGCACTGACACGAGTCGAGACGCTTTGTGACGTGGAGCTGTACGCCGATTGCGCAGACTGTTTAAGTGATGGGATTCAGTGCGGTGATCTTGGGGTTGTATGCAAGCGACGAGATAAAGACTTGGTGTCAGAAGCCTTTTACCATCATTGGAGCGCACGATATCATGCTTTCAAGAAGACATTTGTTCCTTCGAAAGCCTCAGAGTCAGAGTTATTTCGGTTCAAAGTACTTGAACTAGAAGAGACTACGTGGCATGCCACCTTCAAGCTCAACTCCATCGACGACGACCTAGAAACGGCTGATTGCATCGAGATATTGAAGAAGGCAGAAGAAATCATCCAAATGACACAGAGCGACAAGGGCCAAATTTTCACATTTCAAGCCAATCTTGTCCCACCAATATCCTATGTTATAATATCATGTCAGGACACAAGCGTGCAATGGGAGGCGGTGAGGCTTCTACGGTGTCTCGGGAGACGGGAAGGCGTTTGGGATAGCAGGAAAATGGCGGATATTTACACAAACATGATCAACGCAAAGACAAACAAGTTACTAACGTGGGAGGAAATTCCGGCTGACGTACCGCAGCTGACTGAACTTCTTGGTACACTGAAGCTGTGAGGACGCCATTACAGATGATAATAGAAACAGTCAAAATAATAATAGACTCGTTCACTGGATCACCAGATACCTTCACAACCTTGCCCAAGTTGTCCCATTTCCGCAATCTCCAAACTAGTATGTGACAGTCTTCATAAGGCAGCGGAAGAGATCCCTGTTTGCTCATTTTATCGAAGGGAAAGGAGTACAGAGGTAAGGTAAGGGTTACTAATGGGCTAGCACTATCACAGAAAGCAGGGCAACATACTCTTACATAATTATTACACGATCAATGATGAAGTTAAACAAGTATACTCATTAAATTCTATCAGATATAACAAATGCAATCCCGCTATCACATGAGAGCATATAAAGCAGCAGCTCCAACTCCAGCCGAGACGTACCAGCTTGGGCCAAGCCTGGCTCCAGCTGCGTTGTCCTCCGCTTCCGCGGTCGCATTTCCTCCAATGATGTACTCGGGCTCGTAACTCTTGACAGCAGTGTTATTAGATTTTCCATCCCAGCAGTAGCGATCGAAGCAGGTCTTGCATGCGTCGGGGACAGTCTCACTGGCTTTCCACCAGCTTCTGCTCATGACAGCGCATGCCACGCAGGTAGGCCACTCCTTGTCAATAGTGGCGTTTCCTTGGGTAGCTCCGTTGAGAGCATTGAGAATGATGTTGTCACGTTCAGCGGTGGTATAGGACATGTCGAAGGTAGAGACATTGCTGTGGTAGGTGTAGGGTGCATTGGGGATGTAGAAGATCAATGGTGGTGGTACTTCACCATCTGAGAGAGTGAAGTTGTTCGCATCACAGCCAAAGAGCGTCGGGCGCTGGTTCAACTTCTCGTTGACGAAGGTCTCAGCTGATGGAACTGAGGGGAATTGTGTGCCGTTGCCAATACTGGAGCCAACGCGGTCGTAGGTAGCACGAAGGGCAGTACCGTTAGGCCAGTTGTTGTTCGTATCAGCAGACGAATCAATAGCAAAGATGATATCAACACCACGAACGGGCTGGATCAATGGGTGAAGAGGGATGTTCTGCAGATCCTCTCCACCATCAACAAGAGTCAACTGGTGGTCCTTGGAATTGACGCTCTTGTCCGTAGGGTTCCATCCAAAGAAGGGGTTGGGTGTATACTGAGCGATATCCTCGTCGTCCTTATCCAAGCCGACCAAGATACCTTCAATTGCCTTGACAACAATGTCAGGGATGTCATTCTCCTTGCCGACCTTGGTGACGTTGTTAAGAAGGAACTGGTTGAACAGTGAAGAGGACGTGCCCATCACGAAACCGATCTGGTCGAAGCCACGAACACATTCACCCTTGGAGCTGATACTTCCGTTGGTGAAGTTGGAGGCGAGATACTCGACAGGTGCGAAGCCAAAGGTTGTAGGATCCCAGGTACCAAACTCGAACGGGTTGAACTCAAATACAGTGGCGTTCAGAGAGATGACGCGCTCACCAGGAGCACGACCATCGGCAACGAGGATAGGGAAGGGCGTATCTGCGTCCTTGAAGTTGGAGGTATCGGCAATAGAAGAGAAAGTGTAGGACGGTCCACCCTCAGGGGCATTGACGAGCTGATACGACAAAGATCGGCCCCAATAATCGGTGAGAGTAGTATTCCAGCCCTTGTCCTTGTCATCAACGGCATCCTTGATCTCGGTCCAGTACTCAGCGGTGTTGAGAATACTGATTCCAGAGCTCTTGGGGCCCTTAAAGATGGAGCGGTCAAAACGCCAGACTTTCTCACCAGACTGTAGGTCTGGAACTGTTGAGAAGTTGTTGGCAAAAATGGAACCCACGAGCCAGCCACCACCAGAAAGACCAGCCAGGTAAGTTGCCGATTGAAGAAGGCCGCTAATGGGACCAGTCTTGTTATTGCGTGAATCAGCAGCTGAGAGGAACCCTGCACCATTCATCAAAGCGCGATAACCACCGCCAGACGCCGCGATGGCGATGTTCGGTAGACCAGTCGCATTGTTCTTATGCTTCTCAACAAAGCTCTCGGCATCGAAGCCAGAAATATTGGCACGCGACAAGAATGTCTTGAGGTCATCGATGGTGTTGTTTCTGCGGCGTCGAACCCATGCCTCTTCCTCGCTGGACAGTTCATCGGCAAGACGAACTTTCGGACGCGTTGATGGGCAATCAACTACTTTCGGAGCATATCCACCACTCGGAGAATTGGGCAGAGCCCGGATCTCAACTGAATTGACCCTGGGGATTAAAGCCGTGTCATCCGGAGCAGCAATGGCTGTGCTGAGCCAGAGCGTGAGGGCTACGAAGCCGAGCATCCTGACTGTGCCAAACACAACGGCTGTAAAATAATTAAAGATGAAACTCAAAATAATAAAAGAAGATGGTAGCTCAAAATGGAAGATTACAGAGGTATCAAGGGCGAGGACAGATAAATATGGTGAGCAAGCCCATGAGCCAAGGGGCTCAATTTACGAAGGAGCCAACGGGTATGATCTCACTGGGTCTAAGCACATGTTAGAGTTTTACGGTGATTAATGCTTTGAGTGGTTACAGGGAGTGACGCGGCATGAGTGGCTGGCTGCGAGGATAAAAAGGTTAAGATCCACTGACGGCTTCTTCGGCTGAGAAAGTTTCGGTTTTTTTGGAACCCGTTATGGAGGCTGTGTCTCAGCTCGGAACATTCGGCACAAGCTAAGCCACAGAGAGATATGACGTCGCGATAGCAGGTCATATGGAGAGGGAACGTATCCAATGGCCACAGGGCTGATGGACAGGGGAGAGGTGAGGGGAATGCAATTTACGTTCGAACAGGACCGAGAAACGGGAGAAGGAGACTGGCTAGACTGGTTCACATGGAGATCTACTACTACTCATGGTGATCTGTAGACGAAGAATGGGACTTGGCCCCCCCCGCATCTGAGTGGGGAGGGGATTCCCATGCGCGGATATAAACGATACGTGAATACGCGGGAAACAACATGATAGGCCTAGTCAGTGGAGACGATGACAGTGGATCGTGCCCAATTCAGCTGTAAAACACGGAAATTGCCATCTGTAATAATCCCTCCAACGTTGGACATTGAAAACTGGGCTGACCTAATATGGCAACAGCTAATGGTTTCAATTGAATAAAGAGCAAAACTAACTACATGAAGACAAATTTAAAATAAGAAAATAACAAGACAAAGGGAACTTTCCGGTTGCGGCCGGTTCCTACGGTAAGCATGCTTGCTTCTCCATTTGCCTCAGGCGCGCCTCTCCAACTTCATGTCGACTCGTTATTTTTGCGTGGGATTGTCTTCCCTTCGTCTATCCTTCAATCCAGCACCGAAATCATGAGACCATAATGAATCAACCCATAAACCTCTCAAAGTACAATGTTTAGAGTGCCTTGACAGAACCCTTCTTGTTGCTGAGAAAGTCTCGAAGGGCGAACTTACTGCCCGTAGCCTTTGCGGGAACAGCTACAAGGGGCTGAGGAGAGGGATGAACTTGTGCAGAACCTGCTTGGCATCATGAAGACAAACAGGGCTAGTTTTCTGAATGATATTCTTGATGAAGTCCAAGATGTTGCCAACCTGAGGAAGTTCAGCATCAAGAGGGATGACCTTCAAAGCTTGAAGCTTCTCCCGCGGAAATGCCGAAAGGGCCTGGTAAGCGGCATCTGCCATGATGGCGCGTTGAACGAGAACACGAGTGGCCTGAAGATCACCAACTGAGGGAGCAGTTCCCTGGTACTTTGCGAGAAGCTTGGGCGTGATCTGATCCACAGCAGTCTTTCCAGCCTGGCATACGATCAGTTCGACAGCAGAAATAGCACTGCGAATAACGGGACCAAGGGACGAAACAACGTCCTCATGGCCAGGCAGAGGGAGAGTGGGTTCGAGAAGACCCTTGACAAAGGCCTTGGTTGCCTCGTTGGTGGGGAATTGTCGAATGCAAAGGTTTCGGCGCTTCGGGGTCTTGGCTGCAGTGGCTTTCTCAACATCGTCTTCTTGATGGTACTCGATGATGCATCGAGCAGCCTCGGCCAGGTAAGGTGCAAGAAGCTCAGAGAGCTGGTCGACTTGGGGAGCATTGGTGGTCCAATTCTCTTTCATCGTTGCGATAATCTCATCAAGCTCATTAGATTGCTCAATAGCGACGACAGCCTGGAGAGATGCTTCGGCGAGAAGAGCACGCTCAGAAACACCAGAGAGCTTGGTTGCCTTGCCGCTAGAGATAGTGTCTGCCCCAACGACGTAGCCGACAAGAGATCCAGCAGCGACACTGACAAACTGACCGACGTCGTCAATCAGTAAAGATTCAATGTCGAGGGTCTTGGTGTCAATCTGCAAAACAGTCTTGAGAGTCTCGTAGTAGGGATCAGCCTCATCAGAAACGGAAGTGTCCGGCGTGTTATCAATCTCGATGTCGACGTAGTCGCTTTCGAGGACAGGTTCGGGGAATGGTTCAGCTGCTGGCACAGGAATATCAAGCTCAGATTTCTCGACAGCAGACTCGACACAGACGGGAGCAGGTTACTCAATCTGCGTGACCTCTGGCTCAGGCTCAGGTTGACCGATGGGCTCAGAGACGGGGGCCTCGTGGCTGCTGCAGTTGGTACAAACAGTGACGGCCATGGGAGCTTGTTCGACGGGTTCTTCTACAACTACCACTTCGTCAGTGAAATAGGAAAATACAGCAATCGATTGTCACATAACTTACCTTGAATAGGAGCAGTCTGCGCACTCAAAGCAAAAGGCTCAGCAACCTGGATGAAAGCCATATCTCGCGATCGCCTTTCAGAACCCTCAGTCCAGTCGGCAGAGAAGACAACACGCTGACCGTATCGGGGCTGAATGTCGGAAGATCCACGTGCGCGATATCCAATGTAGCACTTGACTTGCGTAGCTGCGCCAAGCTGATACTCAGCATCGTAGACGGCCTCGCTTCCAGCAACAACGAGGTCGGGGCTGACGAGCAATCCGGTGCTTGATCTTCCAGATGGAGTAGCCAGTCAGTTTGTTGGCGAAGCGCGCTTAAATCTTAACAATGGCTGCAAACAAGAGGTTTAAGTAGTCTAATGCAAGAATCTTTCCACGAACACTTATAGTGAACCATTCCAGCGTCGGGAGAGATGGCAGTATCAGGAAGAGTAAGTCCAATCTTCTCAACGGCGGACTCAGAGACCCTCTGGAAGCCAGTAGAGTTGAATTCAGATGACTGAAACTCGCAAGAATTGACCTGGACTTCGGCCTCTGGCGAAGCGGTTGGCTGGTCGAGAGTCCATGCAGCCGGGCGGCTGGACGCGCTGAAGGTAGAGCACATAGTGCAAAGTGTGATAAGACTAGAAGGTTGAGTGATGAGGTTCAAGTGAGGGAGGTGATGAGTGAAGCTGAGTGATGCTGGACGGTTAAGAGGGAAACAGTAGGGATCTTATACTTTCAATTTCGGTTTATGAAAGTGTCTCTTCTATCACTGAAAATTGGATATGGATGGCCAAAAGGCGAATTCCACTTCCCAGAAACCGTTTCTTCGCAGGTTCAGTTCTGCCAAACCTCCTTTCAACAAGCTTCTCCTTTTTCAGTATTCATTTGCGAGGTTTCTTATCTTCAGCAGCGCTGAATCCAATGAACCAACCATAATGAGAAATCGAGGAGATCTAGACGTTGTCATACTGGTATTTCCTTTCCAAGGGGGTGGAGAATGTTTCAGCCTGCTACTCGATATTCATGCAGCCTATGTCACATATCGATTCAACGGGACGAGGCTATGTGACATTGAGCGAAAGTGCAAGCGGCTAGCGAAAGCCTGCAGATCCGGAGACCTAAATCTTCTTAGCCAGGCCTGCTACACCTGTCGTTACTGAAAATGCTCGACTTGGCTTTGGTATGCCAAATCCATGTTCCTCCCCTTTGGAGTGAGCTGAAATGCATCAAAAAGGGATGAGATGTCCGTTGGTACATACCTGCCTGTGATTGTCCACGGAACTTGTACTTTCACAACCGCCACTAACTTATGTCACAAGGCTTTGCCGTTGCATGTGCTAGTTCGCGTAAGCCTTTTTGATAGGAGACTTTGATTCCGACAGACTCTTGGTGTCGATCTATTACAACAGGCAAAGGAGGGTTGTCTTACCTTAATCTTGCAATGTAAGTCTACTACAGTACTGCAATAGCCGAGCAATGTATCCCTGTCATGATCGTTGGGGCAGATAGGTAAACGTGCTAAGTGATTATACATACACTGAGTGCCATCTTCTGATAAAAGAGAGGGTTGGCTACATATCTACACATAAATTACAACCTCATGAATCTTAATGTTAAGAAGGAAGACATAGACTATTATTACTTCCTCTTAACTTTGAAGCAACTTCATGGCACTTAAGCTAACTCACATTCTCATGCTGCGAGCATCCTTATCTAGGACTGTTATAACAGCTAGCCAAAACTCGGAATGTAGTGATCCTTTTGAGCTTCTGTGACGTGGTATTTCAGGTGGCTATCTTCACATGAGCATATCGGTGTTGCGATTCGTTTCCCTCCATCATTGTTGCGTGTCTCATTGCAGCCAACCTTGTTCAGAAGTTCTTCCAGATATCATCGGCCCACGGACGTGCTCTCAACTGTGAACTGAGCCTGAAAGATTTTGGAGGGAATATTGTCTCAGACCAGCACATATTGATGAAGAACTAGTTCAAAAGAAGTAACGAAGACCATCAACAGCCAGCCACTAATGGAGAAGTTCTTTCTGTCCCTGCCTACACTGCGGAGTCCGAGCAGAACGCTGTAGAGATCTCATGGTCCCAGTCGTTCCGCAATCGCACCGCTCTTTACTATGCCGTTAACGCCCAGAACCAATCCAAGGGCAATGCCAGTGTTTTGATGTACATTCAGGACCGCTACTACAAGGACTCCAACAGCAATGAGTACATTGGAAAGCTTCCTGGTGCTAGACAGGAGGGCAGTAAGTAACCAAAGACACTGATCAAGCAGTCACTAAGACCTGGATTAGGCTCTTGGATCGTCAACATCAACGACCGTTTCCAATATGGCCAGAAGAACAAGAATAGAGAAGGTCGCTGGGTTGCTCTCCACGATAAGGACAACAAGCCTTACCAGGTACGTGTACCATGGTGATTCTCCACAGAACTCCTACTGACCTTGAGAGCACCGCTTCCTGATTGTCACTATGAAAAGCAAGCTTACCGAGGCTGCCAAGAACTTGGCTAGATCTTTTGGTGCTGGGGAGATTGCCGAGCAGGTTTCCAAGCTTGGTGGTTCCTACATTGGCGACTACCTTCACACCTTCTAAGGTCCTGGTGCTACAGGGCGCTGTTTCTTGTGGCCATGCTGCGCCTGAGTGGCTATTGTAGCTTTTATTTATTTCAATACGGATTTATCTTCCCTTGTACAATGTGCAGATCACTTCATGCCGGGGACTACTATGAATTAATGAAACACTGGAGACAGGACTTGGGAAATCTACATGGTAGCAATGCAGCTGGAATGCCTAGTGCTATGACGCGGGAAGCTGCGTAATCGATTGAAGGATCATTAGAATATTTGCCTAAAAGGCGCAAGTTCCAGGGCAAATGATATTTTACGCGTTGTAAAACACGTGAAAAGGTGTACCAATTCCATTAAATGCATAATCTAAATTGCTATTGGACGTCGCCTCTCTAAATATACTATTGATGCTAAACCTTGATCATGGCGAGAGCATCATTGTTTCCGCTTCTACCACTGCCTCCTTCAATGCCCGACAAATAGTAGCTAATTGGTCTTCGGTAATGGTGAATGGTGGTGCAAGCAGAATATGATCTCCATTGACACCATCAATTGTAGCACCACCTGGATATAACGCAACGCCCTTCTCAAAAGCTATTTGCTGCACCAGCAGACCAAACTTAGCCGAAGGATCAAAAGGCTGTTTGGATGTCTGGTCCTTGACAAACTCAACGCCCCAGAAAAGACCTCGTCCTCGGATATCACCCACGGACTTGCAGGTCTTCAACTCATGTCGAAGCACCGTCTCTAAGATCAAGCCCATCTTGTGACATCGTTCAACCAGCTTCTCGCGTCTAAGGACTGTCTGTACCGCCAATGCCGCAGCACATGAAATGGGATGGGCTTGATACGTGTGTCCGTGGTTGAAAGCTGCTGAGCCCTGTCTAAGGACATCAACGACCCTCTTGTGAATGAGAACACCGGCAATGGCAGCATAGCCACCACCAAGACCTTTGGCGATTGTAGTGATGTCAGGGACTACTCCCTCCTGCTCAAAAGCAAAGAAAGTGCCTGTTCTGCCAACACCACACATGATCTCATCGAGAATCATGATAACTCCGTACTTGTCGCAGATGGCTCTAACGCCCTTGAAGTAGCCGGGTGGGGCAGCAACACATCCGGTCGTCGCGCCGACGACTGTTTCTGCGATAAAAGCGGCTACATTCTTGGGACCAACTCGTAAGAACTCTTCCTCAAGCTCAACCAAAAGCCTCGCCGTGAACTGTTCCTCAGTCTCAGAGTCGTCCTTATAGTGATAAGCGAAAGCAGGTGAGATATGAGAGACGTGAGGATATAGGAAGCCATGATAAGGAGCTCGGCGAGCTTTGTTAGTCGAGATAGACATGGTAGCCATCGTGTTTCCATGATAGCATTGTCGTCTAGAGACAATGTGCAATCTGTCGAGTTCGCCCTTCTCATAATGGTATTGACGAGCCAGTTTCAGTGCGGACTCAACAGCTTCACTGCCACTGCCAACAAAGAAAGCTTTCTCCAGGCCATATGGATTGCCCTCCAATATAACATTGGCAAGCTCTTCAGCTGGTGCCGTTGTGTAGGATTGTGTGTGAACGTAGCTGACTTTGCGGGCTTGGTCGGTAATGGCTTGAATGACTTCCTCGTTGCCGTGACCGATGAGAGCGACAGCTGCACCAGCACAACCATCGATGATTGTTTGGCCGCTCGATAATTTCAGCTCAGCTCCACTTGCTGACTCAACCATATAAGGGTGTTGGACAAGAGATCTGTGCATTAAATGTCCTTCTTGATGCATGGGTTTGACGGGCATGGATGATTGATAGGTAGAGACTTCAGTGAAGTCCTCGATCGTTGAAGGCGCCATGTCGATTGATACAGAATTGAAGTATAATAAACTTGTAGTTCTAGAATAAAATTAGGATGTGAACGGTTTTTTCCCTATTGCTGATATCATTTCTTCATTAACTTATAGAATTCCTCTGGTCCATTTATAAAACCTGAAACCCGAAAACCGACGATCCGCATCGGAACTCGGGAATCTCAGATTTTCAGCCGAACACCGACGAGCCGATTGATTCCGGGCTGTCGCTGTGTCATGGAATTCTCATAACAAACAGTATCATACGTAATGACCCACTGATATGGGTTGGCAGGTTCAGGGCGTCGGTTCTCGTTGTCGGTTCTGCTCTTGTGAGAACCGAGGTCAGATGCTGGATCAGATATTTAACTTGAGAACTTTCTCGAACCATAACAATGTTATCCTCACCGACATAAATCAGATTATTATTTCTCTTGATCGCTGTTTGCGTATCAAGAACGAAATATGTCAGCTCAGACAGGTAGCCCAATCGCCGACTGGCCGTGCTCATCGACCTCGTCAGACAACGAGAAAGGCAACGACACCGACATCTCACAGCCTGAAAGTGCATTACCCACTACAACACCACCAGCGGTCGAGTTTGATAATCCAAAAGGATGGATAGCTGTGGCAGCCGCAGCATGTTCCCTTTTCGTTTACCTCGGGGTGATCTACTCATGGGGCATTTTGCAGGTTAGACTTGTCGAAGTGACTGGAACAAACCTCACAACCTTGACATTCGTCGGATCACTTGCAACATCATTCATGATCTCACTCAGCATCCTCTCTGGTATTGCTGTTCGAAAGCTTGGGTATCAAAAGACTGCTCTGGCTGGCGGCGTCTTGATGGGACTGGGTGAATTCCTTGCTAGTTGGACGACAAAGCATGTTGGGGCACTCTTTGTCTTCCACGGTGTAATATTTGGCATTGGAGGAGGACTATCCATCTTCGTAAGGCTGAACCGAATGAGGATCTGGGATCTTGCTGACATCGCCAGGCATGCTCGACTGCTCCCCTCAGGTGGTTCAAGAGACACCGCGGCCTGGCTATGGGTATCGTATTTGGAGGAGGCAGCCTTGGAGCGGCTGTCCTGAGTATTGCAACGAATCTTCTCGTGAAGCAAGTCGATGTTGCCTGGACATTCCGCATCCTGGGCTTCATGCTCTGGGGAGTCTGTATTCCAGCTTCATACTTCATCCAACAACCTGAGGGATCCATGAGTGCCGGTTTAAAGCTCCAGTGGTGAGTATCTCCATGAACCCATATCATCTGAATAGTTTGTTAACTTTGTTATTAGGTATCGCTTCCGAGAGCCTCGCTTCCTCCTTATTATCGCTGGGACAGCCTTTTCATGCTTCCCCTTGTTTATTCCACCATACTTCATCCCCATCTTCACCCGATCAATGGGCTACTCTCACCAGATTGCCATTGTCATACTGGCGGCCTGGAACTTGGCTTCAACTCTTGGCCGGGTCCTGGGGGGCTATACTGCAGACCACCTGCTTGGCCCTTTGAACAGCTTGATTGTTTGTCTTCTATTTATTGGTCTCAGCTCACTCGTCGTGTGGCCATTGGCTTCTTCGGTTGGAATCTTCTCTGTCTTCCTCGTATTCAACGGCATTGGCTGCGGGGCGTTCTTTAGTCTGGTTCCTCCCATGCTCGGAGCGACAATGGGGCCAGAGAATACTCTTGGCGTCTTGCCTATTGTTTGGACTACTTGGTTCTGTGGCTTCTTCTTTGTAAGTCTCGCATCTTTATCCTACTCATACTCCTTACTGACCAGAATTTCAGGGCACACCCATTGCTTCAGGGATCTACTCGCTTGCAGGCAGTAGTAATGATGACAGTCTTTCGATATTTAGACCTGCGGCTTATTATGCCGGTGGAATGTCTATTATTGGTCTTTTATTTATTATCTATATTCGCTTCAGTCTCAAGAGACGCATTATCGCTTGCATATAGTTATAGAATACTGTTTGATGGAAGTGTTTTAATATTACTATTTTGGAAAGGATAGATGATGTTGTTTGAAAAGACGATTGGGTATCTATTTAACTCGACTAATTCCTGGAAATGAACTGTCTTAATCTATCGATAGTCAGAGAAGGAGCGACAGTGGAGGTCATCGATGAAGTCTGCTGTCTTCCAATTTAAGTTATGCATATTTCTGTTCGCCACCTGTCCTAAATGGGGATCTCATCGTGACCAAAATCCATGATGACCTCCTGATGAAAGGCATTCTTCCGGGGGAACTAATGACACTGCATATAGACCGTATGATAGTCAACAGTTAAGTGGAACGAATGGGGTGAAGAATGCTCATCCGTCTCATTTTCAATGAGTGTTTCTCCAAGTTACTCCTTTAATGCTTTGAGCTGTCTTTTGCTTAGTAATTGTTAATAAACAGTCGCTTGAAACTTGGCCTTTACTACTAAATACTAGCCCAACTATTGAATCCCTAGTTAAAGAGTCTCCTCAGTGTAGGGCCAGTTACAAGCTGTTGCTTTTAGTTAATAGAGTAAGTCTCTTGCCCTAATATAGACGGAGGAAGTGTTTCCATACGGGACTTAAATGGCGACAAGATATAACCTATATACACCCCACAATTTTCCTCCAATTATCCAAGGATTACCATAAGTTATTATCTTTAATTCGTGGACTTATGCTGATGAATGATACTTTAAAAGGCCAGCCGGACGAATAGAAGTGAAGTTCGTGACCAGGGTTCCAGATCAGTTGAGTTTGGACATCGCGGGGTAAGCGAGAACGGAACCCCAAAGGCGTCCCGCCCCCAAAGTGATCTGCAAGAGCCAACGCATATCTTGGCGTGTTCTGCTGTCAATAGATGATGTTCAGGCTGTCTATTAAGCTTTAATAATTTACAGTCGCTATCATACTTGTAACTATATTCAGACAGAGACACTATGAAGTTAGTTCAACACTTTTCCTCAGTTCTCCATCTTATAATAGCCGCCTCATGTGATCAAAAACTGACCGACTTAATAGACTCGACTTTTCAAAGCTCACAGCTTTCCTAGTCGCCAATTCGACAGGCATTGGCGTTCTCGTGTGCCCTGGTGGTGGTTATAGCCATGTCTCTATTGTCAAGGAAGGTTACGCTCCAGCTGCATACCTCAATAAGCTTGGTATTGATGCGTGGGTTCTCGATTATACTACGACATCTAATGCAACCGCACCTATTTATCCAAAACCTGAGAATGAGGTCTTCGCTGCCCTCAAGCAAATTCGTCATAATAACCCAAAAATAGAGAAGCTTGGCATCTGGGGCTTCTCAGCGGGCGGTCACCTTGCATCCACAACCCTCACAAACCCCAAGGCCGGCCTGGATTTTGGAATCCTTGCTTATCCCGTGATCACCCTAGAAGGCAACTATGTGCATAACGGTTCTCGCGACAATCTCGTTGGGCCTAACGCGACGGCCAAAGAGTTGCGCGATCTATCAGCGCAGAACCTGGTCTCTGATACAACGCCCCCGACATTCTTGTTCCATACCTTTGATGATAAAGCTGTCCCTGTGGAAAACACCCTCTTGTTTGCCGAAGCTATGGCAGCGCATAAGCGAAAAGCTCAAGTTTTGATTGTACCAGATGGTCCCCATGGTCTCGGATTGGCCCTTGACGACCCTGTACGCAGCTGGACATCTGAACTGACACGATTTCTCACATATTCAATTTAGAATGGATTGAACAGAGACAAGCAGTATCACAAGTAGGCCTGTAGCTAGACTAAATTCAGCTACAATAAAAAAGGAAATTCTCCTAGCACGTTTAATATGGCTCATCTCTGTTGATCATGGACATCCGTTTTGTAGGCCGTAGAAGGTGTGGACAGTACACGCTTCACCGTCGAAATATCTCGAGATATTGACCACTTAACTTTTTTAAAAAGGGGCTCAATTGAGCTTACAGCAACGTCATCGCTGCTCCTAAGGCTGCAGTCAAGAAATTGTTCTGCTTGTACGCTTCTATGTCCTGGAAATGAACTTCCTTAGCTTATGGTATCGATGAAGTCTGCTGTCTTCGAATTCAAGTTATGCATATGTCTCTTCGCCACCTCTACTAACTGGGCATAAGTCTACCCAGTGTAGCGCCAGTTATAACCTATTACTTGCTGTTAAATAGAATAAGTCTCCTGCTGTAGTATAGGCAGAGGAAGTGTTTCCATGTCAAAAGGTTATTTCATAAACATCTCACCGATATATGTTACATAACCCCCTCGTCAATGAAAATCTCAGTTGGCCCAAAAGACATAATTATTATCAGCTGATCGGTCTAGGCCTTTCATTTCATTTATGCATCATTGAATGGCGCTGAATATCCCTGTAGTGCTATGTGCAATAGCGCGTTTTGGGTGGATATTTTCGTCTATCACGGCGACGCGATTGATTGGGCACGGAGTCGATCTAGACCGCGACAACCCCGAAGGAAATTCAGTAGGTCCAAAGGGGGCATCAATAGCTCCAAAATCGATCGGCTCAGTGGCAGCCACGATGTACGGGGGAGACTGCAGCTGATGCTATTTAATGGCTCGCTGCGCTGTTGTGCCCCTGTTCCTGGCATCTTTTGTCAACTCTTTTGCGGATCAAGGGCCGTCTGAGTTTGCAGAGATGAAGTTCTTCGGACTCGTGCCCTTGGGCATGATCCTCGCAGGTTTTCCGAACCCGGGTAATGGTAGTCCGGATGCTTGTTATACTGGTATGTGGATCTGCTGGCAAACTCGTGGCACTGGCTAACGGAGCGCTCCAGCTGTTGCAAAGCCCAACAACAAGCAACTCAACTCTGACTGCAAGTCATTTCTTTTTACTACAGTGACTCCCAAGAAGGCGTAAGATATCCTAGTTCGATATAGATGCCGCAAAACTAATACAACTTACATAGCACCATTTACAAGACAACTACAATCACCAAGAAGACCCCGACCGTTACAAAGTCAATCACCGTCACCAGCACCTCATCCGCCATCGCTACGAGCGTCAGCTCCGTCGTGCAGACCATCACAGACAACATCATCGTGACACGGACCGTTGAGCAAACCAAAATCGTGACCGAGCAGGCCACAACGACAATCACAACGCAGGGTGCTGACCCCAACCCGCCTTTCAAGCATAAACGCTCTGTACCTCGCATTCCAGAATACCTCAACAACATATGCACCAACTCCGCCCAGTACTCATCAGCCTGCTCCCGTATCGGTGTCACTGCTAGGACAGTCAACGCCCCTCGCGTAACTGTCGTGTCTAAGATCGTTCACGTCAAGATCCCGCGTGCCAGCACCGTCAGGACGACTGTCAGCACCACCTGGGTCACTCAGACGGTAAAGACCACCGTCGTCTTCAAGACTTACAGTACCGAAGAAGTCACCAAGACCATCGATGTCGTCACTGACGACGTCACTGTCGCTACCAAGACCGTCACTGAGACCACTACAAAGACCGAAACGGCGGAGCCGCTCGAGACAGTCAGGTTGATTGCAATCGGCAGCAATGATCCCTCGCTAGCGGTTTCAGGCGCGCTGGGCTTTTCATCCCTTGAGTCCAACCAGGGCAGCACCACCAGTTTCTACGTAAACTTCAACTCTGATGCCACGACCACTCAGCGATATACAGTACACAAAGGAACTGGTGAAGTGAAGGCGCTCAACGGACCAGGCAGCGCAGCTGGCCAGTCTGCTTCGTACAACTTCTCTCCCGGAAGCGGAAACCCTTATGGCTCTGTTATGATCCAGGGCAAAGGTGCGCCGCCTTTGGTTTGTAAGGTCGCAGATGGAGCGGGATATCAATATTTGCAGTGCAAGTTTGGCAACAACCAGATTGCCGACTTTTGGACATGCAAACAACGTTTGTTTTTGGTCTCCCCAGGGTATGACTTCACGCGATGTTATATGATGGGTCAGAGTTATACGGGCTATAAGATTCCTCTTATTCAAGTGTCAACTGATTGGGATGTTGTATATTGGTTTTCACCACCTCTCCACAGTTAGACGAGCCCTATATCTTTGCTGGATCTGCCTCTTTACATATAGAACCCAATATGCAAGCTCGCTAACATAATACCTTGAAGCACTGCAGACATAATGCTGATGTTGATTTAACCGGTTTCCTTCCAATTCCCGAAGACTTACACATCTACTACAAGGCCATATTCAATACCTATTAGGAAAACCTATGTTTTACCAGCACTCCTCGAGATCAACAAATCACTGGCCTATTATCTTAATAGCAAAAGGAAAAAAGAAGTACTAAAATGAAAGAAAGCTGTTCTAAAGATAAATCCATTATATAAACTCAACTATATCTAATTGTATTCAAAAGCAGTCTTCAAAAGTGCACGCCATCGCGTAGCCGTAGCTGTACCATCAACCTCATCTAATGTCTCGCACAATCTGCCCTCCCGACCGTCTGGGAATACATAAATACCCCCTAGTGAGTCAATATCCTCTAACCACTGAAACGGGGTCCAGGGCATCTTTCCATAACAAAAGTCGAGCCACGCTGCTTGGATCTGGCCCACGGTAGACATCCAGTTCTCAAGATGTTCGGCTGGGACCTGGTCTTCTGCTGGATTGAAGAGGAAAATGTCGTTGATACCATGGCTAGCCCTTTTATAACCCAGTGACCAATTCTTGTATGAGTTTGTCGCTTGGATCTCGTAGAGAAGCACATGTGCCGCATCATTGGCATTGCCGTACATGTTTTGATGCTTCTTGATGACTTCTGCCGAATACATTGGTAGAGTACGGAATGCAACATCCGCCATCAAGCCTGCCAGGTCTTCAAAGGAGTCTAAGCAAGACTTCTCTCGGCTCAGATTATACGCTTGGGCAATTGTAGGAACGCAGAAGGGACTGTCGTTAGAGTCCAGTTGAGGAGCCATAGCGCTGCTGGCAAGTATCTCCTGCGCAATCGGCAGTATCTGTTCCTCTGGCCGAGGCGGAGGTGGCAGAGGCTTCGACAGACCAGACAATAATAACAAGGTAAGATCTCGCTCATACTCTATCGCGCCGATCATCAAGTTCGGTAGGGTTTCACCAGCCTTGCTCAGCCTCTCTAAGGTCGGCTTGAGACCCGCCTCAGGAACCCAGTCACCATCAACGAGCGGGCTGTAAAGTGACGGCGGCGATGCTGGCAAAAGCTGATCCAGCGGAAGATCCACCAATGAGTCAAGCAGACGCGAATCATTCGCTTTCAGGCTTGGTATTTGAGATAGCACATAGTCGAAGCGCTCCTGATGCCACGGCATAGGCAGCGTTGCGATCCCGACGGATGTTCCACTGGATAGAATGGCGCTTTGGAACTTGCGGTTCGGGAAGTTGACCTGGTAATGACACGAGGCACCTCGAGCACTAGTTCCATGAATGGTGATTCGGTTGGATGCGCCTCCGAACCCAGGAATAAATCGAGAGACCCATTCCAGCGCCTGTCTTTGATCATGAAGTCCGTAGTTGCCAACTGCCTCACCATGAGCGCGACTCCGCTCAGCCAGCTTTTCTGAAGTGAGAAATCCAAGAAGTCCCACGCGATAGTTGATGGTGACCACCACGACTGGCTGTTCCCGAGCGAGACTTGCCCTTACTAGGTTGGTAGCGTCGTAAACTTCACGCCCAGATAGCTGAATCGATTGGCTGCCGCCCGTGAAAGCGCCGCCATGGATGAAGACCAATACTAGGACGTTCTGGCCCGATTCAAGAGCCTTGCGAGGTGCAGTGATGGATAGGTTCAGGCAGTTGAACTCATCATGGATAGGCTTTTCTAGGGTAGGATATCCATTAGGAGGTGGTGCCGTCCAGTACAGAGGGAAAGGCAGGATCAATTGAGGGCATTCAGGTCTGATGGTAACGAGTAAGTCAATTGCTTTTTTATCACGTAGGAAAAGGCTCGGCTATGCACACTTACCCTGGTTGACGAGCATTAAAAGGCTGCGAAGGCAAAGGCTCGGCTTTCAAGATGCTTTGGCGGAAGCGACCTGGAACCGACGCGAATGGGATACCGCGAAACTGAACAACATCATCGTCTCTGGCAAAGCCGATGATGCTACTCAGTTCAGGGTGGTTGAGGGTATAGTCTGACACTGTCATCTTTACTCTAGAGACAGTTGATTGCGGGCAATGATAAATGCATACTTTCGTCTTTGGGGAGAGTTACTGTTTTTGAGCCTTGCCAAGAGGGATTAGCCGCTTGAAGTTAGCGGTTAAGTTTCGTCTTATACAGGTTGCAACTTAGTGGCGCTGTACTTGGCCATTTTGGGAATATTCCCGTCTCCCTCGGCAGCGCACGGCGGCAACCCTTCTTCCCCCTCACATGACCTAGTCTCGCGGCTTTTGGCCCAAAGAGTGATAGAGCATCCAATAGAACACTTAGCGCATGTCTGGCGGGGATCTGTAGGAAGGTTTGGAAGGACCTTGCAAAACGAGACTCCCAAAGTCTCTACTGCATCGTTTGATCCTGTCAAGTCTCCCCATTCCCCAGATCTCCAGCCCCAGAAAAGTCACCCCAGTGTTTCCATTTTCCCCAAGGTACCTCCATGTCTCCGCGCCAGCCCTAGGGTATCGGAACCGGGGTATGTATATAACTTCTCGTCGAGCCGCGCAGTTGGAGCCCATAGTCCTTGATCAAGCGCTCTCAGACTTTGAGACTCTCATCTTATCCCTTGAGTTGTGTTGA
>NJCR01000399.1:0-11015 GCA_002234235.1 Fusarium hostae
CCGGTGCACGTAACAGATCCCCGCAACCTGCGTTGTTGTATGTAAGCGCCAAGCCAACCTGGCATTGGATATGTCGTACGCGCAAGCCAGGGATCCCCGGTCCACTCACATGTCAGCGCCGAGACTCCCCAACTACCAGTGAATTCAATGGAGGCCGCTGATCTGAAATATGCAGGCAACGTGGCGCAATAAGGGGCATCGTGTCGTAGACCAAGACTCTTGTTTATTTCGCCCAGCCTGAGACGTGCATAACCGTAGGGAGGAAAAGATGCCGTTTCCGTTCTTGGCTAGAATTTTCCCCATAATATGCGGGAGGCCAAGGCGGTAAAATGCGGGCGGGAGTGATCAGATAGCCGACTCCTCCGCATTGTAGTGAGGTTGAGAGCTTGTGAGGCCTCTTTTGAAGATAACTTCACCATCCGACTTTGTATCTTGGCACATATGCATGTCTCGTACTGGAACACAGCCTCAGTGATGGAAACAAGGAGAGTGCGGGGTTGAGAGATGAAGAAAGTCAAGTATCTGTATATAAACAAGCGTTTCTCCTCTCCAGTAGCTCTCAATCAACTCACTTCATCACATCTCATCTCCGCTCGGCTTCAACTTTCTCTTGACCTTCTTTTTTCCTGAACACACTTTCACATAACTCTCGATAACCTTCACAATGGGCAGACTTGACAACGACAACTGGCTCTACCCAGGTGACAGCCTCACCAGCGAAAGCGGCAGCAACGAATTCAGGATGCAAGAAGACGGCAAGATCGCCATCTACTGGGAAGGCGAATGCGTGTGGCAGAACACAGAAGACCAGCGCGACGACATCAAGGGCATTCATCTTCAGGATGATGGAAACTTTGTCTTGTAGTCAGTATTTCACCCATGGAGGTTGTTGTATGATCTGACAAGGTATTTAGTACCCATGACGATGAGGCTGTATGGGCTTCGGATACTTGTGACCATGGTGATGAGGTCTATCTTGCTGTTCAAGATGATGGAAATGTTGTCTTGTACAAGGGTGAGGACGATGATGCTGAGGCTATCTGGGCGACTAGCACCAACCAGATTTAAATGTCCTGGCCTAGTTATTGATCTGTACAAGAGACAGGCGATATAGCAATGACAAAATTAATGTTGTACTCACTAAGTGACACTTAAAGCTCCACGATTCAAGTTAAAGCAGGTATGATTGCTCTTGAAGTTGGTCTAGTGCGTGAATGTCTCGATTTCGCTGAATCTTGACTCCATAAGCCTCAATCGGAGCATTGATCAGACATCATCAAGAGCCACGCCCGGTTAGCTCAATCGGTAGAGCGTGAGACTCTTACGAGTACGCGATCTCAAGGTTGCGGGTTCGACCCCCGCATCGGGCTGTTCCTATATTCGATTGCGAGCGTATGCGAGGCTTTCATTTTTGCATTTTTGTTCCATCGTTCCCTCTAATTCCTCATGTTTATCCCATGTACATTGTTGAATGGATAGAAGATTAAAGTTGGTGACGCGTAAGACTGCAATTACTTTGAGTTTATCTTTATACTTGGAACATATTTTGAGTTTATGCTCCGCGGAACCCGCCTCGGTTCTGTGAGGCTGTGATGTCGCCATTTCCGGAGAGACATAATCATTTCATCTTCATGCAGATCAACATAATCCCAAGGATGACCATGCGCATAGAAAAGTTCCACTTATCTCCGCCTAGCTTGGAAGAGTTGGCAGCTAAACTTCAAGCACCCTTGGTGGCCAATTATGAGCACTCCACAGTGAGTATTGTGTCCTGTCCGGATCTTCGGCAAGCGCCCTATCATCTGGCTACCGAGGGATTATCGGGAGATGAGAAGATCGCTGATGTTGGAGGCCAACCGAATCTGTTTCCGCGTCCGAAGATGGTTTGTGTTTGGTCGATGACTGAGCTTGCGGAGGCTATGGAGATGGATCCTGTGAAGGGAGGATTACTTGGTGCTGGAGCTGGACCGCATCACGTTATTGGCCAGAACTGTGAACTTGCGCCTAATATTGGATGGCAAGACGGCTTTGAAAATATCAAGAATGAGAGTCGTTATGCAAAGATCGACAAAGAGACAAGCGCTGTACATGTCGATAAGAGCTCATCTCTTCACTGCGCTTTGATGATCAATCTGTTCGGCTCCTCAGGCAAATCGGGACCAGTGATTAAGATCACAGCTCGAAAGAGGGCTGGCCCCGAAAGAAGTTTTGCAGAGTGTATCCGAAAAGGTCTTCATCAAGCATACGGTGACGAGCAGACTGTCAGTCTCGGTGGACTCTTCTTGGTCAAGAAAGGGAAAGCAAAGTACCATATCATGCCCGACTTCCCAATTGAGAAGAGTCTGCCATTCAAGAGTCGCAAGGATATCGATAACTGGCTGACCTTTCATGCCTTTGATGCACCAATGCTTTGCCTGTCGGTTTTGCATTCTGCAGATCCTGATGGGAAGATGGGCTTGCGTGTTGAGCATACGCATTGTTACGCTTCAGATGGGAAGAATTCTGGAGGTCATTATCATTATGATTTGGATGATACGGAGGATAATATTGAATATGAGGCGTATTTCAATACTGCTAAAACGGTATATCGACTGGACAGGCCGACCTGATTTTGGCGAGCTTACCCTGAACCTCAGCCTGGAGTCTTTGGAATTATGTTCTTGCTCCCCCCGCAGCCCCTCGTAAAGGTCGGTCAACCGTAGCAGAAATCGTATGCGAAATATCAGATTATGCTCTGTTCATTGCCGTTGTAGGTGAAGGTCGAAAGTAAAAGAATAAGTTGTAGATAACGGCGCGCAGCCCGTCAGTGGCGTACATGTTCTGGAATTGTTCCAATGTTCTCAACCAATCATAAGTCGTTGCGGGCGAATGGTTTAGTGGTATAATACTCCCTTAGCATGTTCTCTCTGCGAGATGTCCTTCTGGGAGTGGTCCAGGGTTCGATTCCCTGTTCGTCCAAGATAGGTGGTTTGAATCCACCATTTTTCGCTTCTCTTTCCTCACTTCTTCCTTTTTGCTCTTCATCCTAAATAAAAATCTGATGATCTGACGAAGGCTTTGTACGGAGGATAACTCAGCTGATTCTTTTGTTCGGGTACTGTATGCGACGCTCTTCTCACAATTGGACACCGCGTCTAAGAATCGCACGTTTTCAACTCGTGATGCTTATGCGAACTGCTGACCATGGAGTCAGAAAATCACGGAACAACCCATGATTTCTCGTATCCTGCCTTACGAGACTGCATGTAATGAATCCTAAATAAGAACAAAAACAAAGCTCACCCTTGATCCCAGTCTCGTTTTTGCCAAGACCCTGAGCAAAACCTTCAAAAGCTTGCAGCCACAACGGGATAGCCGATGCGGCTTGAAAGATACTAGCGCTGACTTTATCGTGTTCAAAATGTCCGGTTGCGACGTTGGCTACGATGACAGGTGCTGCATGAGGAAATTCCCGGCTTGTAAAATCTGGAAAACAACGTTACAGAATAGATACATGTTGTGACTGCATCATTGAAGGCTGAGCATGACTAGAGATGGGGGTCTTGAGGCGGCTGTCATCCTGTATTGGGTATTAGCCGAAGCCATCGTCAATAGTCAACGGTGGCTGGCGTTCAAATGGCATGATGAAGTCCGTATCCCAAAAGTGACAGGACCAACGCCATCACCAACGTTGCAGCTACTCTAGACTATCAATCCATGAAATTAGAGGCGCCTGCCAAGTCGATATCTGACAGAAGAATTGAAGCCTTGGATGCACGTCATTGAGCCACGCAAAACCAAGGCGATTGCATATGACATAATGCGGCGTGTTATTTCCACATATTGTACATCTCCAATACGGCGCAAGCCAGCAAATACTGGGCTTGCTATCGCCATATTCGTGCAACCAACAACCTACGCATCGACACCTCCATCTCACAAATCGTGTGTCGCAAGAAAATAGGCGCATTGCATCGCTTCCATATCACATTACTCACAGAAACTCCGCCCCAACCAATCTATTACCTCTGCCAGGTTTCAAGGATACGTCTCACCAGCCGTATTGTGCGACATTTTGTTCCACGCAATCAAGAGGGGTATTTACTCCTTACAGTCACAGTAGATATTACAAGAATTCCGATACCCACGGCAAGTCGGCAGTCATGTCGTTGGGGTTTTTAATTGATTGTATGGGGCGGGCGTCGTTCACCCCCGCGGATCGCCGTGCCGAATACCTGATGTTAAAAAAGCTTGCGCGGCTTGACTCGCAGTGTGGATCTGGAATTCAATAGAGGCTTCGTTCAGCTGGGTACTAAACTCTTTTTGTGGCGTCTTGTTATGTTTCTAGCACGTTACAATGGCGGTATTCCACTGGGCGCGCTTCTATTTTGAGCAGAGCTGGGCTTGCATTCCAGCGGCTATCGTTTTACCAACCGCCACTGATTAACGCAAGGATATGCTATGCAGTCGCAGTTGTTTTACGGTATGAATCATGTTTCAGATAAAGCATAGAGAAGATAGGAGGGGAGGGGTTTCACGCTTTTACGGCAGATCCAGTAGTAGGGTCGAGAACTGCGGAGACACGGTTAGATCGGATGGTACAAGGGCTACAAGGGATACAGGGAGAAAAGGATTGACATTGCTTGGCGAAAGCTTGACCACGCGGCGTCTAAACAACCTTGTTACCTCACCTTGACCATAGCTATGACGAAACGAAATGCGATGTGGGTTCGTATGACTAGCACCAACTGTCTCTCGTATATCATTCGAGCTATGGCCGCTTAAGTTTATTCGCCCCGACACTCACCCTTTCTCATGTTCACAGTGACTTGATGATACCACCATGCGGTCTCACAACCACTTGCTGCGCGGCGTGCTAACGTTCGTAGCCGTCTTGACTTTCTGCATCATTCTTTTAACAATATTTCATATTAAAATATCAGACGGTCTTTCCATCACACCAATCCAAGAACGACCTTTCTTTTATGAGCAGGAACCCCCACCTGAAGATCCAAATCGCTACGAACCTCCAAAGAAGACATCACCAAAAGAACCTTTTCATCGACGGCCTCAACACAAAGACGATAAAGATAAGACATCTCAACAGAAGCCTAAGAAAAATGATCAATCGAATACCCAAGATGACTACTACGATCTCCACCTCGACCGTGGCGACGATGCTGAGGATAAACCGTACTACGATTATCACCTCTTGACAAGTCTACGGAATAACATGGGATTTTATAATAAGATCGATGCGAGAAAGACTGGTCATAAGCTTTTTAATCCAACAATACTCGAACTACCTCGCGATGTTAATATCACTCATGACTTTCTCGTCATCGCTCGCACAACGCATGTCGCGAAGGAAATCAACGGCAAAAAGTACAAAGTCGCTCGTCAAGTAGCAACTTTTGCGAACCTCACCACCAATTACCTCGACCGACCTGTCATCAGAACCGGTGAATGGTCTACACTGCTGCTGGAGGACTTTGGTGGACCTGAACATCACTGCAAGAGACAACCTGACATGGATAAATACGTTGGCCCTGAGGATATGAAGCTATTCTGGACACGCTCTGGCGAACCTCTTCTCATTTTCACCCATCAAGTTGACGACGATACAATGTGTCAAGGCCAATTCCTCGTTGACGTGCGCGCCGCCCTCCCCGAACTCGAACAAGTCCTCGGTCCCGACTATTCATCACGTCTTCCCCCAATTCGCTTCGCCGAACCAACAGGTCTCGCTCGCGAACCAGTACCAGGCGAAGAAAACCATCCTCGATACCAGCGCGAAAAGAACTGGGCGCTAGCTCAGTCCCCCTTTAGCCCAGACTCCGAGCTTTTGATGATGGTGGAGCCGGGACAATTATTCCGCTGGAAATCCGCCGACGAGCCCGTCGAACCCATCGTCGCAGCTGATGACCAGCAATCAGCTGTTGAAGAACCATACCCACCGACGGCGAAGCCGGGAAAGACTTGGCATGGCAAGAAGAGAAAGACATGCATTCACGACGTCATGATCGACGATAGCCACGTCCACCAGAGTTCACCCATACTAAGTCTTACAATGTGCAACCGCGGAACATGTGAGCCCGATGAACAAAACACCGTCATGATGGGAATAGTACAGCGACGACAAGACTTCCCCAGCGCTTCGTTTACATGGTATGACCGCCGGATAGCAGTGTACGAATCAGCAGCGCCGTACCGAATGATCAGCGTCGGCAAGAAACTCACGTACCACGGTGAATCGGACCTCAGCTATTCATGGACCGGTTCAATGACGTACTACACCAACCAGACCGAGTTCCCACCGTCGAACCACGGATATCTCGACGATGAGGTGTGGTTGGGCTTTGGCGTCAAGGATGCAGCTGCTGGGTGGCTGGATGTCCGGGCCAAGGATCTCATTGCAGATCATTACATGTGTCAGGGGGCATCGGTGGAATACAGGTATTATAGACAGGGTATTTCGGCATAGCGCGGTGTGTTTTTGGGTTGGCGTTGGGGGAGACTAGACTACTGTTTTGCTCTCTGTTTTTTGACTAGAGATAATTCGATACCAAATTTATTATTTTGATGATCATGAATGTTTTGTGTTGGTTGTTTGATGTTTGTCAGACTACGGTATTGATCGACAGATTTTGTCAGTGTCGGTCAACTGCCGAAACAGGTTTAGACGCAAGGGGTAAACGAAGCGGTAGTTGGTGTAATACGAGAATTTCAAAGGGAGAAGAATGATATGACATGTTTTCCGCCTAGTAAAAATAGTTGTCAATAGTCGCGATTAATGAGTCAGTCGTTAACTGTCAATTCAATGATAAGGCGGTCAGGGGACAGATGCACCAACTGACAGCAGAGCTACGATGCAGTCACGTCACCAACGATCATCCATTTAGTGAACCCAAAAACTTGGCATAAACTGGAGAAAGATTATACTTCTCCAATTTGATTGAATGCGTCACTGATTTTGTGCTGATCCGGCATCTCGGCCAATTATGGAGAAAAAACTGAACGATCGACCCACGGATACACGGCAAAATGTTGTCGCGTCTTCATCAAAAATATCGGCTAAACGGCTCAGTCCAACCACGGAGACAAGATGTTTCAGAACACGAGAATCGCATAAATTTCGTCTCGCGTATATATTACAAGGGAGAATGAAATGATACTCGTCGTAACTGAAATGGTTCTCGCTACGAATGAACGATGCAAGGGTTTGGAGTCAAGGGCATTTTATTGAACCAACAGAGTTTATATCACAATCCAGTCCCGAAACTCTATTCTCTCGCGTAATACTGAGAGATGTGATTAGGATTTGTTGGGGGCTTGGATATCTTCCACGTCTTCATCGTCGATTTGTTTTGCGCGGCGTGCTGCGATTCCGACATCCTCGATGTTGGAAAAGTCTGCCACACCAAAGACTTCATCCATGCGTTCCAGTGAGATCTGTGAATCATCCGAGTCAGAGTCTGAGTGGGTACAAGCAAGGGGGATGACTTACACCCTTGGTCTCTGGAATCCAGTATGCAGCGATGGCCATGAACAGGTTGAACGATCCAAAGATGAAATATGCTCTCCATGGATCGTGCAGAAGCATGACTGGGGTTGACTTTGATACTGCGAGGTTGTGAACCCAATGAGTGAATGATGCGAGAGCAACGTTGTATGCACGAAGTCGATTCGTTGGAATCTCAGAGACATATATCCATGCTATTGCCATTAGACAACCAGTCATATGAAAGGCCTGAAAGACTTACACACTGGACCCCAACTCATGTTAAAAGCCGCAGCAAAGATGTATATCATTGCCAAAGCAGCAATGCCCGCCGGAGGAGGATGGTCGCCCTCTCCTGGTTCAGGACCAAAGCGGAGGTACTGGGAACGTCAGTCAGAGTCTCGATGGGAAGCAGCTTACATACGAAACCGACGAAAAACATGCAGAATGCTTGGATTGCACCGCCAAACATGAATGACTTGCGACGGCCGAGAGAATCGGCTAGGAAGAAGATAAAGATTAAGCATGTAACGACCTTAACGACACCGTAGATCTGAAGTAAGTCAGTAACTGATGGGGGAAGAAAGCTTTAGAGTTTACTTACTCCTTGAGCGAATAGTGCGGTGGCCGTACTGCTGAGGCCTAAACCGCTGAAGATCTATCAAGTGTCAGCTTGGACCTCTGGTTAGCATGAGAAAGGACTTACAGTAGGTGCGTAGTAGTTAATAGCACCAGTCTGTACGTCGTTAGCAACAATTCATCCGAAGTGTCCAGCTGTCGAAGCAACTCACGCCCGTCCATTGTCCAAGCGTAACAATAGCCACCGTCAAAAGCGCCCTCTTCCTATTCCAAGGCAAAGTCCAACACTCCTTCTGAATCGCCCAAAACCCTGTATCCTGCATGACCTCCCTCTCCTGATCAATCTGCGTTTTCAACTCCAGCAGCTCCTGCTGAATATACGCATGATCAACCGGCAACTTCCTCACATCTGATAAAACAGCTCCAGCCTTTTCCCACTGATCTCGAGAAGCTAGCCAGCGTGGTGATTCCGGACAAAAGAGCATGCTGAAGAAGAGTAATGCTGGGCAGATGGATTGACATCCTAGGGGGACCATCCATGTGGCTCTACCGGGGAGATGCAGAAGGGAACCGTAGTTGATGAAGTATGCTGTCATGCCGCCGAGTACGAGGAGGAGTTGAAAAAAACCGACGAGAAAACCGCGGATTGCGCGGGGGGAGTTTTCGGAGACGTATGTTGGTGCGAGCATTGTCCCTGCGCCGAGACCGAGACCCTCGACGAATCTGGACCGAGTTGGTTATTGTGCCGTAGACAGAGGTTATTGAACTTACCGTCCGATATAAAAGACTGATAAATGACCGTAAGAGAACGCCTGCATGATACCACCGATAAAGCTAGTGATCGCGACAAGAAGCAGCGCTGGCTTTCGACCTTTTCGATCTGCAAAGGGACTTGACAGGAGAGCTCCAGCGATGGCACCAGCTTGCATTGTGGTGACCAGGTTTCCTGCAAGATCAGCTGCGTCCTCTTTTGGGCGATTGTCAAGACCAAACTCCCTGTTCAAACTCTATCAGCATGGGTTGCAGTGTGAGGATACTTTAACGGACCGCTTGAAGTCTGGCATAGCCAGCACGCCACCAATGATACCTGCATCGACTCCAAACAGCGCTCCAGCAAAGCATGCCTATAAATGTTAGCTCATTATTCTCACAACTGCTATGAAGTATATCTCACCGAAGCTGTCAGAGCGATAACGCGCCAGTTGTAGATCTCTGGCGGATCAACACGAATAGCATCATTGCGCACAATGCGCCGAAACATGCCATGTATCGTCATCTTCACTCACTTCTCTCGGATAAATGATTAAAGAAGGATTGACAACATGAATTAAGCTTACGAGAGCATCATGGTTTTAAGTAGTGGAGAACATTCAAGAGGACACCCTCTTTTGATTTAATCTTCCGGGCGGCAAGGCAAACAAACAGAATGCGGGGTGTAGATCATGTCCTGGGGTAGAACATCTCGGCGGGGAGTCTCGGGCGCATGATTTGATGATGGGCTTGGCAGACGACGCGGGGAGTGTCGGGAAGAAGCGTAGGCTATCAGCTTGGAGGGGTTCTGATGTATAGGTCAGCAAGTATTGCAGATTACAGAAATATTGTGCGCTGTTTGCTTGGTTTATTGCGGTTATTGGCCAGGCATGCATGATCTCGGAGCTTTTGGCGTTGGGGGCTGAAACTGCTGACTGCCTGTTGCGGCTTGAATACGACATGATGTAATCTACCTCGTATACCGGGGAGCCCATACCTGTACCGGACCCGGTGCACCTAGTAGCACGTGACCTCTGTACCGGGTCCCCCCCGTTGCGATGCCAACGAGCCATATTCTCATTAAACTATAACAAACAACAATAACCTCTCAATTGACCATTTTAAGGCCTTTTTCATCACAATCTTTATATTATATCTTCATTTGATTACAATGGATACATCTATACCTTCAGTTTCCTTCCCTGATGATGTAATGCCGCCTGAAGGTAAATATAACTCACTGGAGGCATTACATACAGATATTAATGTATAGGCTGCTCTAAGAGGGTATGCCTTTATAACCCTACAGTCCTGAGTCTCTAAGGGAAGGAAGGATATTGTTTTTATATATAATCGAGGAGGAGGTCCTGCTCATCAACTATCAGCAAGGCAGGAAAGAATAAGCCGTTATATAGGTTGCCTCTTCTCTGTGAATGCAAGAGAAGATATTGCCGGCTTCTTCTTTATAAGGCATCAAGCTGATCTAAAGTATCATAAATACAATCATCTCCTTAGCTTCAGTGCTGTTATATATCCTTCTTACCGCTGGATCAGCCCTGAAGATGAGATGCAGATACAGAATATAAGCAGGGCCGGTATACCGCCTAAGAATATACAGTCTTTCCTTTATATAACAACTCAGCCACTTATCATACAGTATAATATATAGAATGCAATTGCAAAGGGCAAAAGAGATCTCACTAAAGATTAAAGCAATATAGCTGCTCTTGCAAGTAAGCTTAATATAGGGCTTCTAGAGTAAGATCTATATTGATGCTAATTATAGAGTTATAGCAGTTATATTTATCTATAAGGAAGCCTTTAAGTATATTAAGAGCTATCCTAAAGTAATACTTCTTAACTATATATATAAGACTAATAAGTATAAGATGCTGCTTCTTAATATTATTAGTATTAATGCTCTTAAGTGTACCTTCTATATTGCATTTACCTTCCTTAGTGGCAAAGATAAAGAGGACTTCAGCTAGGCACTCTTATAGCTGCAAGAAATATATAATCTTAATGGAATTATACCTCCTGGCGTAATCCTAATTAATTATTGCCTTATTTATATTAATGCATTAGGCTTTAGTAACTATTTCTCTAGATTATAATGTAGTTAATAAGTAAATATACTATCTAAGTAAGTGCACTAAAAATCCCTCACCTTATAACATTTTTATCTAATTTAATACTTCTTAACCAC